>SZWC01000569.1:238150-251847 GCA_023375785.1 Penium margaritaceum | reverse complement strand
TCCACGGTGCGTGTGGGACTATGCTACAAAGCACAACCCACTGTGGTCATTAAAGAATACACCGGCAGTGATTTGGCTCATGACACAGATGCCTGAAATCGCACTGGCTACATCTTTCTTGTTGGTGGGACTGCCATCTCTTGGAAGAGAGGAAAAGAGGGATGTGTTGCACATAGCTCTAGTGAGGCAGAGTTCGTAGCGCTTGGTGCAGGTACGTTTGTGTTGGCACTACTAGGTGTGGTGGAACCCTCAAGGATGCCTAGATCTCACTGATGCACAATACATGTATTTGGGGCAGCCTTTGGATGCCTTTGGTGAAGAGTGTGGAGCACAAGGATCACGGCTGTGAGTGGGCAAAACATGTTGCATTCAGTAGAACTGAATCAGAGCACGTTTTTGTTCATTAGCATGGTAAGATTAATCAGATCCTTGTAGCCTGTGATCTAAGCTTTTCAACGCATCCAAGCACGCCCAAATCGGAGCAGTAGAGCCAGTGCTACGGCCGTAAAAGTAACCCTTGGTGGAGCCGTCCACCTTGCCTTACACGCTGGGCAATGGGAGGCGCTTCGACGATGATCCGTCGGAGCGCCTTTCCTCGCCCAGAAGTCAAGGAGAGTTTCACCCTGGTCAAGAAGATCCCTTTGGTCTCTTCATTCATGGCCCTCGTGCATTTGGGGCTCGTTGGAGATGAAGTCGGATCACTAGCGGTGGATTATCCCAGCACCCATGGCAAGTACCTCATTCCACCCCCCCAACACTAGAACTTTGGGCTAGGCTAAATTGCTGAATGCTCACTCAAATCGAGCAATTCATAGCTCAATCCTGCATGGAAAAGTCCAAGTAATCCAAATCTCAATTCATATCAGGTGTTCAACTACTCCTTAGTGGTCTATCCAGGGAGTACGATCAACGGTACTCATGGCAAGGGGCACCCAATATCAATAATCTCCACCTTGCACTGTAGCCTTGATGCCCTATCCTTAGAACCTGTAACATTTTTAACCTTACAATGCAAACCAAGCTCCATGCAGCTCGTGTCGTGCATGTCCTTGGGCTATTCCCTGGTGATGCGTCGCTGAACATGCGCTTGGTGTCACAATGCACAATTGCCGCATCTCTCTTCGCCACCAAGTCCCACTCGTATTCATGCCGAATCTCAATGTGGTTGGTCCTCTCATGCAGCACAGGGTTGTGGGTGAGGCTGATGTCACTCATGTTGTTCACATTGAGCATCGTTGGCTTCCTTTGAGGCACCCCGATCTCCTTTAGCAGCTGCCGTAGCCACACCATCTCCTTCGTGGCTTCCGCGAGCGTGATGTTCTCCGCTTCAGTGCTGGACAGTGTCACACAATCTTGCCTCCTGCTTTCCCATGAAACTGCTGCACCACCAAGTAAAAACACGTACCCCGACATTGATTTTATGTCGTCAAGATCAACAGCCCAATCGGCATCAGAGGAACCGACCAACTCAAGGGATTCATCATGCACTCCCCCTCCAAACACGAGCTGTAACTGTTTTGTCGCCTTGAGATAGATGAATCCGCTTCACCTCTTGCCAATGTTAGGTCAGCAACATAGCGGCTCACTTGGCCCTCCGCAAAGGCCGGGTCAGGCCGCGTCGCCACCATGGCGTACATGATGCTTCCCATAATAGACTGGTATGGCACACCTGCCATCTCCTCCTTCTCCTCATCCGTGTTCGGCCCCCTGCTCAAGCTCAGCTCACATCTGGTGGTCATGGGTGTGCCAATGGGGTTGCAGTCCTCCATGTTGTGGTGGCAGAGCACCTCTTGCACGTACTTTGCCTGCCCCATCTCTAGCGTGCGTGCCTTACAGTCCCTCTTGATGCGGACGTGGAGGTAGTACCCGGGCTCACCCATGTCGGTCATTTTGAACCGACCGGCCAGCTGCCGCTTGAGGTTCACCAACTCCTCCAATTCCGATGACACAAGGATAAGGTCATCCACGTAAAGAGCCACTATCTGTTACAACCCCGGCTGCTTCTGCACGTATATGATCTCATTCGTTTCGCATTGTTTGAAGCCAAGCTCAGCCACGAAGCCGTCCATGTTCAGGTACCACATGACCGGTGCTTGCAACAGCCCGTAGAACACCTTACGAAGCCGGCACACCTTTCCGGGCGGTGTGTCCACCTCCTCCGGCAACTCCATGAGAGCCTCCTTGTCCAGGTCGCCGTTGAAGAATGTGGTTTTCACATCCATTTGGTGGACTTCGTAGTCATGCGCCATCGCCACTGAGAGGATGGATCAGATGGAGGAAAACTTTGCCACAGGTACGGTGGTTTCATCCTAGTGTTCACCCTTCTTCTGGGTGTACCCCTTTGCAACCAGCCAGCCTTGTACCACTCCAAATTCCCCTCCTTGGTGAGTTTCTCCTTGAAGATCCACTTGGAGCCGATGATACGCCCTCCAGACTGTCGATCAGCTGCCAAGTGCCATTTACCTCATGGGAGGTGAGCTCAGATTACATAGCTCCCCCCCACTCAGCCGCATCCTTCTCTTGTAATGCCTCCTTCACGGTCTCAGGCTCCTCTTGTGCAAAGAACTCTCCAGCAAACCCAGTCCAGATGCCTTCCGTGGCATCAAAGAATTTTGACATCCTTCTTGCACGTCCGCTTCTTCGGGGCTGCTGCCATTGAGATTGCTGCTGCTGCTGCCACTACTATTGCTGCCCTCTCGTGGCTCCACTCGCACCGTTGGCCTGCTCCCCCTCTCTCGGGGACCATGGAGATGCGGACTCACTCCCTGAATCCTCATTCAACTCGACTGCTGTTGACACTTTGGACTCATTGTCCGACTTGGCTCGATGGAAATCATCCTCTCCCCCATCCCTCGGGTGGCCCCGCCGGTTGGAGCCACTCAGATGTCATCCTCTTTTGCGTCCTCCGGCGTCTCCCCCTCATGGAGTATCAGAATCTTCCCCTGCTTTGAGAGACCCGCGTCCTTGTCTATCCAACGGCTATCCTCGGCGAACATGACATCGTGACTCTTCATGATCTGCTGCCTCCGTGGGTCAAAGAGCCATTATGCCTTGCTCCCGCTCTCGTACCCGACAAAGATGCACGGATGAGTCCGCGGGTCCAGCTTGCCCCGCCCCTCCCGTGCCTGTTTAACAGCAAGTGCAACACAGCCAAACGTGCGGAGGAGAGCTAGGGTCCTTCTAGACACATGGGTCCATAACCCTTTGTTGGCACTATTGGGTGTGGTGAAACCCTCACGGAGGCCTAGATCTCACTGATGCACGCTACCAATGTTTGGGGCAGCCTTTGGAGACCGTTGCTGAAGAGTGTGGAGCACAAGGATCATGGATGTGAGTCTGTAAAACATGTCATATGCAGTAGAACTGAATCAAAACATGTTTTTGTTGCTTAGTGTGGTGAGATTACATCAGATATTTATAGCCCATGATCTAAGATTTCTAACGCATCCAAGCACGCCCAAATTAGAGCACTAGAGCCCCTGCTACGGCCGTCAAAGTAACCCTTGGTGGAGCCGTCCACCTTGCCATGCACATAGGGCAATGGGAGGCGCTTCGACGATGACCCGTCGGAGCGCCTTTCCTTGCCCAGAAGTCAAGGAGATTTTCACCCTGATCAAGGAGATCCCTCCAGTATCTTCATTCATGGCCCTGGTGCATTTGGACCTCATTGGAGACGAAGTCCGATCACTGGCGGTGGATTATCCTGCCACCCATGGCGGGTACAAGATTCCACCCGCCCAGCACTTGAACTTCAGGCTAGGCTAACTTTCTTAATACTCACTCCAATTGAGCGATTCAAAGCTTCATTTTGCATGGAAAAATCCAAAGAATCCAAATCTTACGTCATATCAGGTATTTCGCTTCTCCTTAGTGGTCGAGACAGGGAGTACAATCAACGACGCTCATGGCAAGGGGTACACCATGTCAACAGTGTGAAAGTTTGTGGTTGTCACGCCTACTGCAAGAGCTTCGTGTGACCATCCGATGCATCAGACTACACTACAAGAACTAAATCACCAAGGAAATCACTGAGCATCATGGCATGCATCACTTGCACACTAAGCACATCAACATTGAGCATCACTCTATATGCAAGCGCATTGCCGCTGGAGAAGTTCAAGTTTTCAGGGTCGACACTTGTCAGCAATGTGCAGGCTTTCTTACCAAAGCTATTAGCATTGGAGTTTTCATGGCTGTTGTGTATCCTGTTGGTCTGCTATGCGCACGTGATGCTCCTTGTCATTCGCTGTCGTTGGTGCGACTTTGTACCAGTTTGCTCTCAGTGGTGTGTGGGGTGTTCGTTTGTGCGTCATGGGGGAGTGTTGGTTGTGCCAGTAAGACACACAAGTGACCTCCGTCCATATACACAAACCATCACTGCAAGTGACTAAACTGACATAAAGCTGAAGGCGCACACGTGGTAGACTGAGCATCTCTGGCATCTAAGCCGCGTGCAAGATTGGCACAAGCTCCAACTTGTCCGCATGTGCCTGAGAGCAGTATGACTAGTTTCAGCATGTTGTGATAAGGATTGATTGATCTAACATTGGAGAGTCACACAATGGGAGACATGCATCGACATACACTCATGGCTGTTGTGATTTTTTGCATTTCAATATGCATGCCTAGCTAGGAGTGATTGTGTTGAGCACCGGGTTGCTGACCCTACGAGGCCACACTCTAAGTTATACAGGAGTGCGAGAAAAGCACAACATCATTCTGCAGACCAGTTCGGTTTGAACCCAGAGTGGCAGTCGGGCTCTACACCCAGCCACTCGCGTGGGTGGCCCGGTCGACCGGATGCTATGACCTCGATTACTTGTGACTCCCACTGTTGTCAACTCTTGTCAATTTCACACACAAGGATTCTAATGCATTGCCTTTGACGCTGCAATGGCCTAGTGTTTTCTCTTGCATACTAGGCGGCTTAAGCCAATAGTTAGCACCTCCTACAGAGCCCGCGCAAAACGTAAAACCCTACATCAAACTAGGGGGGTTTTGTGTCGAAGAAAAAAACAAAGAGGTCATCGCTCGATCGGGACCGAGCAAAATGCACGTTTTTTAGATTGAGCGCAAACGCTCGTTCTGTTTTCTTCCTAATACACAAACCACCTCTAGTTTGGCATACATATCCCAGTCATACCATCCGTGTTTTAGGATCTCAGTTTTGTGCGAGCTCTTGCACGGTCCCATAGTAGCGGGACCTAACAGGCTCCCTTTTGAGGAGTCTTGGACTGCTTATGAAAATGACATGTAAACCCCCCTCCAACATTCACATTCTCCTCTTTTGAGGGGTTTGTAAATGTCCAAAAACCACTTTGAAATTAGCATGTCGATGTTCCATCGCATGCAACATCAAAATTCTGCTTCTTCTCGCTATTTGTGGACTGAATGCCAGTATTCTCAAGTTGGTGAGTCAAGTAGTCTTCTGCTTCCGAACGTCAAGTAAGATGATCTTATTCTTCCAATCGCTAGGTAAGTCATACACACATTTTGTGAGTAATCCCTACATGTATCCACTCCTCAGTCGTAACCAAGCCCCGCCGGCAACAAAGAGTGAAGAAAACAAGGATCAGGATGCACCCGGGTTCACCTCGTCGGTAGCCCCTCTTGGCGGCCCCTTCCACTGGGATTAAATCCCTTCATCTCTCTCTTCTTTCATTTTATTCTTTTTTCCTCGTTTTCCTTTCTTTGTCTTTCTCTTCATTTTTTGATCTCTTTTTTTGCCTCTCCCTTCCTCTACTCTTGATTGAGACCCAGACATGTAGAGATCTGTCCCATTGTCTCGGAAGACCAATATTTGTAAAAGCTAGCACTGGACACATTGGGAAATTTTCCTGTCTTCTCGTAGATATGTTGTAGGCTTTTCTTTGGATTTTACCCTCTGTTCTACTATTTTTTGTGGTTGAATCACTTTGGTTAAGAAACGGGTACTCAGGGTTTTGTCCCGGTACCACGGGAGACCTCAAACCTGTTAGTTTAGCAACCCTACACTGACTTACGTTCCACATGCTGAGGGAGTGGGACCATCCACCATCTGTGTCATGGTTGTTCGTGTCACTGTCGTTTCTTCCGTAGCATGATTATATGTGTGTTGCCACCAACCGGCGCCTCAATCCCAACGTTCTACAGACCACCATTGGTGGCATATACTCCTCGTTTGTTTATACATCCACATCCACCTCTAGTGTACTCTGTCTCTCTCCTCATGCGGCCAGGTCCGGATCCCATCAGATGCGCACATATTATCCTTCGTCAATCTTCCATCCTCAGCATCATCTGTCAAATGTCTCTTGTGCTGTGAGTTTGGCGGTAGGCTCCTGCAGTCACCATTGTGATTGGATGGGTCCCTTCAAGGAGCGACGCTAAACGGTCCAGGTATGGGTGACTCATGGATTGAGGACTGACAACATGTCACATGTCTGCATCTTCGCGCCCATTGATTAGGTTGTGCACCGTCGTCCGCTACCTTTTCAGGTGTTATCACCACATGTCATGTTTCTTCTCCTATCCTTGTTTCTCAAGGTTGCTGGATTCTTAATTCTAGAGCCACTCACCATGTGACTTCTTCCCATGCCGTGTTCATGTCGCTGGGACCTGTCGAGGATGTCTGTTTTGTCTGTATTGGTTCAAGACAGATGCCGTCTATCCCGTATGTTGGTTTTGTGAGATTTATTGGTCCCTCCAATAATGTCTTATTGCCTGATGTGCTGTATGTGCCTACACTTGAGATAAGCCTACTACCGGTCACTACCCTTGATGATCAGGGTATGGAATTTGTCGTGTCTTGTGGTATTGGTACTATTTTATTGTAGTAGTTTGGACGGGTTGTGCTCTGTGGCCTTCGTTGTGATGAGTTGTATTGTGTGCCTCTGTTTGCACCTAGCATGTCTGCCGCTGCTGCTGCTCACATTCATGTCGTCCCTACTCTTTTTGTTGAGGATACTTGTTTTCGTCATCGTCATCTCTGCCATATGAGCACCGCCACAATTCACACCTTGCTGTGTCCTCAGCCTGCCAGTAGTCTAGATGCTGCCACTTTTTCCTCTTTACACCATTGACGGCATGGATTGTGTGCAAGGTAAAATGTATTATTCCCCTTTCCTTGTATCCACACATGGTATATATAAGCCTTTCGCTCTTGTCCATGCTGATGTTATGGGATTGATGACTATTCCTTCTTCCATTGGATTTTTCCCCTTCGTCTGAATAGTGATGCATGTCCCACGATCGAGTCCTAGCTTTCCAGGCAAAGCGTGCCTGCAAGTGTAAGCTACTTGTGCTTCGTTCTCATTGTGGTGATGAGTTCATCGGACCCAGCCTGTGTTTTATTTCGTTGATCAGTGTCTGGTTTGAGTCATCCGTCCCCTATATCCCTCATCAAAATGTCATTTCTAAACGCTGGAATCATACTTCAACAGATGAGATTCCAACCATGGTAGTCGAGTCTGACTTGTTTGAAGCTTTGGCTTATGAGAGCGTGAAGTACATGACTGGGTTCCTCATGGGCCCCTTTCTTGGAAAATGCATGTCTTCCACATCAACCGTCCGATCGCAGGTCCAATGGCACAATTAGAACAACCACAACTTCATCTTACTACCCTCCACGTTTCAGCTCCATCCGACGGCTGGATCTGCAAATAGAAACTAACACAGATTATGCCACTAAGTAGAAAAATGGCATGGTCTGTATCAGGTGGGCTCGGCATGGCAAAAAGGACAAGAGATGCAAGAGAGGGGTGGGGCGCTTAGAGCGCGAACAGACTGGTGGGCCCACCGCTGGAGCGAGCGATGACCGACAGGACAAGCCGAGCGGCGGACCGGTGGATCTCCANATGCATGTCTTCCACATCAACCATCCGATCACAGGTCCAATGGCACAATTAGAACAACCACAACTTCATCTTACTACCCTCCACGTTTCAGCTCCATCCGACGGCTGGATCTGCAAATAGAAACTAACACAGATTATGCCACTAAGTAGAAAAATGGCATGGTCTGTATCAGGTGGGCTCGGCATGGCAAAAAGGACAAGAGATGCAAGAGAGGGGTGGGGCGCTTAGAGCGCGAACAGACTGGTGGGCCCACCGCTGGAGCGAGCGATGACCGACAGGACAAGCCGAGCGGCGGACCGGTGGATCTCCAGCACACAGACTATCTATGAAACCAAAAAACAAAAAAAAAGCACTCCCACAGATCCAGACGCCATTGTCCGTCGATCATTTGAGCGCTTCCCATCATCCGCTGAATGGACCTTGCTCAATGTTTCTCGTTCTCGAGCGGAGTCCCAACGGTATGACTGGCGACACACAAGAAAAAAATACCACGGACACTTACCCATCCAGTTTTATACCATCACACCTGCAACAGTAGTACTCAGACTGGTATATAGCAATAGGCACCTTCGGTTGTAGACTTTTTTGTGCGTAGTGCACAGAATCAGTCATGTGGCATACCGTTGGAATGCGCAAGAGATGCGCCAGCTGAATGAGGCCTTGGTTAAGGCTCTTGAAAAGTTTGGAGTGTATATTAGCCAATCAAGTGTGACGGCTGTGTATGTAGGTTGAGTTACCGGAGTTTATGGAGTTAATGGAGTGTCATTGTGACCTGATTCTTGTGTAAGAGTTTACTTGATCCAAGTTGACCTCTGGGGCTGATCTTATTTTTTCACATTTGGTATCAGATCAGGGGCCTACAAGTCAACTGGATCTACCTCTCAAAGGTTTTTGAGAGGAGACATGGGCTACTTTTCCATGGGCTAGCTCTTGTGCAGTTTGCACGTACGCTGGCCAGTCGGAGGGTGGAGGGGTTATCCCTCTCTCTCGCTCAGTTTTTCAACTAGCTCTTCTGTTTTGAAGCGTTTCTTCACCTTCTCTCCACCTTCTCAAGAACCCTATGTCACGTTGTGTTCTATGCAAAGTATCCTTTCACACAAAACATTGCTTAGGGGGTTTATCAATTCCATCATGATATCAAGACATGAAAGAATCGTTCTGGAGCATGCAGGCCCATTCTAGATACCACACGAGCTCAGGTGGCGAGTCATAGAATTGCAGCACCAAGATTTGGCTACATTTGGAATATGTACATTAAGAAACAAGGGAGAGAGTATAATGAGCCATATTGGAGCTCATGTACTAAGGACTGGAAGATAGCCCACCAGGCCCCGTGCTCCCCATTTTGTCGAAGGACATGAACGGGGAATACATATGTCACACAACATGAAACCACACAGTGTAGGTCCCCGGAGGCACCAAAGCAGACAACCGTGTGGCTAGGTCTCGAAAAAAAACATATAGACTCTAAGGTGACATGCTAGCATCACTTGCAAGCCAAGCTATGCAAGTTCAGGCCTCCTAAGACCCCAGGATATGTAATCGAACGTCCGGGTCTCGGCCACACCCAAACTGCATATGTCTGACTTAAGCTCAACAATGACTCAATCAATCAATACAGGGTCTTTCGAGGTACCGGTACAAGCCACCGTGTACCCGAGTCTCACCCACAAGTAGAGTGCACAACCTGTCAGAGACAAAATGTGGCAAATCATCATGGGGTCTCTCGGAGCACTGGCACAAGCCACCAACTGCCTGGGTCTGGACCCATGAGGAAACTCAATCAGACGTGCATGAATGAAATAGTTGGCTAGAGTGCACCATACGTGTCATAGAAGGAGTGATGTAGCTGATCAAGAACCATCAACACAAACTAGGAAGCTCTTGCTACACAAGAGTGTATGATAATGAGACAACTTAAAGCCTATACACCAATACTCTCCGTGAGCTGCAAGAGCTGTCAACAAGGTACTAGCTGGAAAGATACATGCACTCTCCCCTCAATGGGAAAATCCTAGGAACAGAAACCCTTACACTGTTGTGCCCGCATCACTGTGCTCCCTCTCCGTGTGTAAGCCTACAAAAAGTATAGCCTATGAAGAACAGTACATTTCCCCCTAGCTCAAACGATCTTGGAAAGAACAATAAAAAAATTGCTACACCTGAGAGTGGTTGTATATGTGAAAGCTTCATCAGACTAGTGAGGATGAGGCTAACATGGCGACCATGTGCATTAATCACTCGTGTGCTGTTTAATGCCTCTCGGTCATCAACTCGAATGTGGAACAAGAAGAGTGATTCGGTCTCACCTCACATGCGTAGAGGCTGCCAGATATCCTAGCTGGCAGGGTCCTAGGTATCACTCTCATCGGACTCAATTGGTGTAGGGATGGAGAAGACGCTGCCGAATGCTCCATGGCCGGAAGAGGAGAGAAAGGCTGAATTCCTCAAATCTGGCAGCTGCTAGAGATTCCATCTAGTAGACTATGTCGCTGTAAGTGTGGAGACGATGGTGCTGGAAACTCCTAGAGTGGAGGGTAGAGAAGGAACTAGATCTGTGTATGTGGAGCTCACTTCCACAATTGGTACATCAACGACAAACTCCAATGTACATAGGTGCTTATGTGCTACACCCAACTCACCTTGGAGAAGAGAGGTGCACTCAAGTATCGCGCGGCATGATCCTCCTGTGTGGCCATACAAATCTTAAACTCAACATCCTTGAGTATTGTAGAGAAGGAGCCTACCACTCGCCGTACCACCTCAACCTCTATCTCCACTACAACTCTGGTGCCTCCTAAAGGGGAATCTCTCTACAAGTCCTGAGACTGAGACAGATAGTCAACTTGGGAACGCAGAGGCGTGTCAAGCTCAAAGATAGGAGATGTGCAAGGCCCTAAAGAAGAGATCAATGGCACATATGGAAAGGAGGGGGATGGGGATGAGCCAAGGACGTCTCTAAGTTATCCGATGTGTCATCATCATTTAGTGCCGCAGGATCCCTATTCTATGATTCGATGTCTGAGGGTATGGTGGAGTTGGAATCCAAACCTTCCCAGCTGTGTCCATAACATTCCTCACTGAGCAGCTCGGCCAACATACTCCACAGTGCACGTAGACACTCATCTGCAACCCTAATCTCACACTCTCTCATCATATGTATGTGGTCACTCCTCTCCATGTCCCCAATGAAGAGGTGATTGGGTTCATCCTGTGGTGTGGAGGTATTGCCAGACAATGCCTTTCGGAAAGTAGCGACATAATTCTCCTACTAATTGATGAGGGAGCGGATCTCATCCTCCTCTGCTCAACATCTTAGACAAGGACGACTAGGTGTAACCAACTCGATAAAAGGAACAAACTCTGTTGTCACTGCCATCTGTGGGCAAGACTGAAAGGCCTCCTCTATGATCTTGGACGCTAGAATGGTGCCTCTATGAGCTGCTACAAAACCATTGATAGATGAATACTCAACAGACGTAGATGACAGCATTGATGCAGCTGATATTGTCGACGTGGGTGATTCAGCTTATGCTGTAGATGGTGTCGATGACGTCAATACATATTATGCAAATGGTGCAACTCGTCCTACTAATTTAGCTGGTGATGGTAATGTAGCATATGGAGTGGATGCCACTGGTGTAGTAGATGATGTTGATGTAGTAGTGTTGGCCTGAGGGTGAGTGTGCACCCTGGAGGGTCCCTAGCAGTGGCTGGTTCACACCACCAACTGTTTTTGGAGAGACTGAAACTATGGAGGCAGCTGGTTCCAAGGATGGCAGAAAACTGGTCAGAGATTGAGGCAATAGTTTTGGCCTCAGTTTACTGGGAATGTACACTTGATCAAGGCTCACAAGCAATGGCATTTTATAGCCACTGATCTAAGGTTTCCAAACACCAAAGCATGCCAGATTTGAAGCTTCCTAGCAGATTCTATGGCTTCTAGAGTGGCCCTTGGTAGGTTGTCCTTTTCCCACCTAGGAAGGCATCCCTTCCCTCCTTTAGAAGCTTTTGCCCCTTCCTAGATTCCTCAGCTTGCTTCTAGTAGGAGGGCAGGTGTCCAGAAGACCAAGACACCTCTAGATGCCTTGTAGGACAAGTAATCCCTTCTAGAAGGTGTGCCACCTTCCTGGACCCTCACCTGGCCTACTAGAAACTTAAAGAGGAACTCTAGAGGTTGAGCTAGCTTCCTAGCATCTATTTTCCACCTCCCTTGAGGCAAGGCAGAATTTCATCTTGTGGGACTTGAACCCGGGCCC
Organism: Penium margaritaceum; assembly: GCA_023375785.1. Taxonomy (NCBI): domain Eukaryota; kingdom Viridiplantae; phylum Streptophyta; class Zygnematophyceae; order Desmidiales; family Peniaceae; genus Penium; species Penium margaritaceum. Next base: position 239,753 of record SZWC01000569.1, on the reverse strand, counting down.
CTGCCTCTAGAGGTGGACACCATTAACCACTAAGCCACTAAGGCTTGTCTTTTTGGTGTTCCTTTTTGAAGTCACTCCTGCCATGGTGAGGAGCATTACTCCAACAATCTCCCCCTTGCGCATCACCCGTGGCAGTTGTCCATGCTTAATCTGCAACTCAGGAGCCTTTCTCCTCATGCGAGGCGAGCTTACATTTTATTGCTCCCTCCCACTCAGCCCCATCCTTCTTGTGCAGTGCCACCTTCACGCTCCTCTTGCGTGAAGAAGACTTGCGTGAACCCTGTCCAGATGCCCTTGTCAGTATCATACCTTTTTGTCCTTCTTCGCACACGGTTGCTCGTGCGGGGCTCTTTAGGCGGTTGTTGTTGCTGTCCCCTTTCGGCGCCATCCTCTCCAAGCGCCTGCTCCCCCTCTCTTGAAGACGCAATTGAGACATCTGTTGACTCCCCACCTCCACGTCCATCTCCGGTGCTTCGGATTCCTCAGTCGAACTGGCCGGAATAAAGTCTGCCGCATGTCCATCCCTCAGGCGATACTCTCCGGTTGGTGATGATGCGAGGATGTCACCCTCATTCAAGTCCTCTGGCGTCTCCCCCTCAAGGAGTGGCATCCACTCCCCCCTCTTGGAGAGACCTGCCTCCTTGTCTATCCAACGGCTTTTCTTGTCGAACGTGACGTCTCGACTCCGCACAATCTGCTGCCTCCTTGGGTCAAAGAGCCGGTACGCCTTGCTTCCACTCTCATATCCAAGGAAAATACACCGGCGGGTAGGCGGGTCCAGCTTCCTCCGTCCCTCACGTGCCTACACCATTGCATGTGCAACACAACCAAATGTGCGGAGGTGATCCACCGCCGGCTTCCTCCCGCTCCACACCTCTTGTGGCGTCTTCCACGCATTGCTCTCCTTGTCCTTCAGCGGCTTGGTCAGCATGAGATTCATGATGTACGCTGCTGTCCTAGCCGCCTCCGCCCAATACCATTGTGTAAGGCCAGCGTCGCTCAACATGGATCGCACCATGTTAAGGATTGTGCGGTTCGCTCTCTCTGCGATGCCATTCTGTTGTGGGGAGTGTGGAGTTATTTTCTGCCACTGAATCCCCTTGCTCTTCATCCACCCAAGGCACCCCGCATATTCACCGCCATTGTCACTCCGAAAGGCCTTCACCTTCAACTCTGTTTCCCGCTCCACATCAGCCAAAAACTCCTGCATGCACGCAAGGACCTCACTCTTCCGCTTCATTGGGTAGAGGTAGAGTTTTCGGCTGTGGTCATTGATGAAGGTGAGGAAGTAGCGAGCTCCGCCGATGGAGCTCTCAAGCGGTCCATACACATCTGTGTATACCACGACCAGTTTTGCCGATGCACGCGTCCCCTTGGCGACAAACGGCTGCCGAGTTGATCTGCCAATGATGCATGGCTCACACACGGTCTCCTTGGTTCCATCAAGGCCGCTGATTTGGAAACCCCACACCACTTCCCTCTTAGCCATCTCCTTCACGGTCGACGGAGAAATGTGGCAGAGTCGGCGGTGCCATAGGTCCAGGTCTCCTCCATCCTTCGTTGCAAGATTGGCGGCGTTGGACCCCACCCGGCTGCTGAGGAT
>SZWC01000569.1:208546-237578 GCA_023375785.1 Penium margaritaceum | reverse complement strand
CATTGTGTGTGGCGGCCTGATCCGGAGTCGATGACGGCAACTCCCGGATCCTTCAAGTTGGTGGAGTTGTACGCCATAAGGGCGTGCTCATCTTTCTTCCCGCCCCGCTGCGACCGATCTGTTTTCTTCTTGGGACAGTTACGCGCGTAGTGGCCCTCCTTGCCATAGTTGAAGCACTCCCCCTTCTTGTCACCCTTCCTGGTGCCCTGTTTGGCACCCTTCCACTTGTCGTCTCGGCCTCCACTTTGAGGATGAACCATGTAAGCTGAACTTGATGCCGCTGCACTCTCTCGACCGCCACGTTGCATCCACTCATTGTGCACGTACTCAGCAACCTTTGGGTACTTCAGCTCGTCGGAAGGCCAGCCACCAAGGACTATGATCATGGGACTCCAACTGTTTGGCAAGGCCAGAAGGAGGATCATAGCTTGCAACTGAGAGTCAACCTCCCAACCCGTGGCCACGCACTCCGCTGCGAGCGACTCAGTCTGCTGCATGATCTCCATGATGTTGTCGCCTTTGTTGGCTCGGAGGGTGACGAGCCGTTTGAAGATGAAGAGTTGATTGGCAAGGTTGCTTGACTGGTAGATGGAGTAGAGTTTTGACCATGCGTCTGCGGCCAAGGTGCATCCATGGATGTGCCCAAGTTGTGGCGGGCATGACGCGGACACAAGGAGCGCCAACGCCTTTTTGTTGTGCTTCTTGTATGCCTCCTTCACCTCAGCCGTTGTAGTCTCCGGCGGAGCAGTCTCATCACCCTTCACAAGCTCAAGAAGTCCTTTGTTGTCGAGGAAGACCTCAAACTGCCACCTCCACAAGGCAACGCCTGTCCCATCAAACTTAAGGACAGCGCGGCTGCTCTCGTGCTCGTTGGTCGCCATGTCTTGCTGTTGGAAGCGTGAAATCAAGCTGGCTTTGAACCCCTTAGAGGCGTGGGCCCACAACCCTTTGTTGGCCTAGCAGTGGTTGGTTCACACCACCAACTATTTTTCGAGAGACTGAAACTGTGGAGGCAACTGGTTCCAAGGATGGCAGAAAACTGGTCAGAGATTGAGGCAATGGTTTTGGCCTCAATTGACTGGGAATTTACACTTGATCAAGGCTCACAAGCAATGGCATTTTATAGCCACTGATCTAAGGTTTCCAGAACACCAAAGCATGCCAGATTTGAAGCTTCCTAGCAGATTCTATGGCTTCTAGAGTGGCCCTTGGTAGGCTGTCCTTTTCCCACCTAGGAAGGCATCCCTTCCCTCCTCTAGAAGCTTCTGCCCCTTCCTAGATTCCTCAGCTTGCTTCTAGTAGGAGGGAAGGTGTCCAGAAGACCAAGACACCTCTAGATGCCTTGTAGGACAAGTAATCCCTTCTAGAAGGTGTGCCACCTTCCTGGACCGTCACATGGCCTTCTAGAAACTTAAAGAGGAACTCTGGAGGTTGAGCTAGCTTCCTAGCATCTATTTTCCACCTCCCTTGAGGCAAGGCAGAATTTCATCTTGTGGGACTTGAACCCGGGCCCCTGCCCCTAGAGGTGGACACCATTAACCACTAAGCCACCAAGGCTTATCTTTTTGGTGTTCCATTTTGGAGTCACTCCTGACATGGTGAGGAGCATTACTCCAACAAGTAGATATAGCTTGTCAGAAGAATGGAGGTAGTGGAGCAAGTGATGGCAGAAGCTGGCAGAAGTGATGGAAGATACGGAAGCACGGAGAGAGGAACAAAGCAGAAAGGTGTGAATAGGTAGTAAGGATTTGGACAGAAACACGAGTAAGGGCTGAGGTAGATCAACGCAGAGAAGAGTAGAAAGAAGTATAGTGAGATCATTTTGGGAGGGCAGGGAGATAGACTTGATACCTGGAGTGAGGCTGGGTGAAGGAACGAGTGTGACAGAGGGAAGAGGAGCAAGGGCAAGAGCTAAGATTGGATGGTGAATGATGAGTGAGCAAGATGTGAACAAAGCAGAGGCACGTCGGCAAGGCTATGGAACCAAAGGCGAACAAGATGTAAATATTGTTCTGGATTAACTTGTAGGGAATTAACTTCCTTTGTATCTACAACAGAACAAGAGAAAGTGAGAAAGGCAACGACTGCTTTCCTTTCGGACGCAGGTGACACTTGTCACTTTAATAGACTTGACTGTCGGTCGTAACGGTCAGAAGAATGAAAGACCGTCGTCAACGTGGTTTGGTCTTGTACCAAAAACTTAACTAAAATAAGAGATTTCCAATAATTATTTGTGCACAAAGTCAGTTTCTCAAGGAGTTTTGTAACACCCCCTTGAAACTGACGTGGTGCACATCAGTGTTGGACGTGCTCTTTCATTCCGAGTTCCGCTCAGACGGCAAGTTCACTTCAGGAGTTGGTTCTGACATGATGGTGTGGGCAGAGAAGGGGGTCTGGACAGAAAATCCAGAGGTGGAACTTCTTGGATGTCAAGTAGATCTTCCACTGGGGTTCCGGTTGACTGGCTCTCCAACGTCTTCCTCTTTGGCTGTAATTGATGTCCAGATTGGAGAAGTCAATGTGGAAGTATTATTTTTCCTTATAGAAGATTTCCCAGAGCTCCAAGCCACCACAACTTTCATCAGCATGCAGCTCCATCACCTAAAACCAGGCATCGTAGTTGTCATCCCTTTCCTCATTTAAATGGAGGATTTGGATCATGTTGGTAAGTTCAAGGATGCCTTCCTCAATTGGTTTTCTGCTCCACCATCTTCAGGTTGCTGGTCGTAGCTGGTATGCCATTGAGACATGCCCCTGAGATGCTGACAGATGGAATAAGCCTTGTCCAGGAGGTAACCAGGGATGAGGAAGGTTTGTAATGAAGACTTGAAGATGCAGTTAGCATGTCGAGTAGTTTGGTGTGGAGAGTGATGCCAAGGCACCACTTCAGAGGGGATGCTCTGCCACAAATTCTCCCACGTGTAATTGAGAGTGGTTCTTCGATCGCAGTGGTTGTTTGATAAGTCTGAACTTGAGGAGTGATGGCTTGTTACACCCGTTCACTCAACACACTGGAGTAGGAAGACGGGCGGTGTCCGATGTCCTAGAAATAAAGTTTATTAAGTGGTGAACTAACTCTCCAAGTGAGGTGAGAGATGCTTATGCAAGAGATGATGAGTCGATGGAACTTTGGTCGCAGGTTGCCACAAAATTGGGGATTCAACCGAGCAGATCCAAATGCCAAGCAGATAGGCAACTGGTGGGGGTGAATGAATGGATGAGGAGGAGGATGAGGTTTGGGATCAAGGCTGGACCACGTGTGTGAGATGATGATGATGATGATGATGATGATGATGATGATGATGATGATGATGATGATGATGATGATGATGATGATGATGATGACGATGATGATGATGATGATGATGATAATGATGATTATGATGATGATGATGATGATGATGATGATGATGACGATGATGATGATGACATGGATGTAGGTTGCCGTGAGATTGATGGTGATCCGGATGACTCCTTTTGCCGAGCAGAGAAGCTGATGGCGGACAGATAACGATGGAGGATGACTGCCGGCTAGGTGCAGGGACAGACCACATGTGCGAGGAAGTAGAGGAGTAGAGATGTGGGAAGGGGAAGGCAAGAGACAACGTGCCGCAAGAGATCTATAGTTGGCTTGGGTGCAGGCCATTGTGGCATGGCAGCTAGCACGATTAGATCCTGGTGCTAGCCACGGAGGCTGATTTGTGCACAAACGATGATTGTTGCTGATGATGATATCTTGGCGCAGGGATGAACCACGTACACTAATATAGGGACGGCATGGACGCAGGTCACCACGAGATCGGTAGTTAGACCAGGCGCATACTTTTGCTTAGCAGAATATGATGATGGTGGATGATTGTAGAGGAGGATTGACTGATGAATTTGGACGCAGTGGCAAACCTTGTAGGTTGAAGGGGATGAATGATGAAGGTAATGAAGATGATAAAGCTGAAGATGACGAGTGATAAGATGATTATGAAGTGTTGGAGGATGAGGATGATGGTAGAGGAGGGAGAGAGGTTGATGCTCAATGAGGAAGATGATGGAAAATGTGGAGGAGAATGTAGGTTAAGGATGTGAGAATTCATGGTAGATGAGCAACGGGAGAAAATGGATGAATAAGCAGATGGAGCAGATGTGGCCGATGAGATCAGGAGGAGGATGCAAAGGAAGTTGGAGGTTCCATTGGTGTTAGAGGAGTGAAAACTTGTGCCACCAGTTGACTCGAGACCGACAAGCAAAAAGACTTGTCGTGTACAATACCCTGACATCAAGGGTAGTCCTACTCTAGTTGAGGAGGAAGAGGAGATGTTTAGGATGCAATAACATTGGCTGATGTCAAATGAGTGATTCCTTGTTCCACCCGTTGGCTCAAGACCAATGAGCAGGAAGACTGGTGCTGTCTGATGCCCTGACACAGAGTGACATCTTGCTTCTGCTAAGAGGGAGGAAGGGCGACACGAGAGGGCGGCTTGGGAAGATGACATGATGAAAAGATGAGGAGGACGGCAGAGAAGAGGTTGGTGTAGATGGACAGTTTCAAGAAGAGCATCCCTGGTGGAGGCGGACAAGATGCAGAGGGTGGTTTCAAAGGTGGAAGCAACATCGGGACACAGACTGTGCCATGCGGTCATGCGATCCGACAGGAGTGGCGGAGTAAGAGGTGGGTGGATGTAGAATCTACAGGGGAAGACGGTTAGAGGAAGACAATGTAGGCTTGCACAAGCAAAGAGTAAAGGCATAAAGAAGCTTTGAAAAAGACAGCGGTATAGAGTAGGTCAAGAGATGCTATTGTTGATTTTTGTGACAGGGAGCAAAGGCCAAGTCCCTTGCTTGTAGCATCTTTGGGTGATCAATAATGTACAATAGCAAGAGAAAGCACCACAGAGTTTTGGATGGAAAAACCGGGAGCTTTTCTCAGTACAAAGTACAGCTATGGTACATGAAAATCCTACGAATGCTAGGCTAGCACAACTCTAGACCTACTGAGGAGCAACGCCTTGCTAGGCCGTGTAGGCCGTCGTGGCAAGGGTCTTGGCACAGTGTCCAGGTTGAGTGGTATCCAGGACAGCCTCCATCTAAGCTGGCGGGCCTTGCCTGGCTGTGAGCCAAGTTATGGTCTGGGGCTTCAGAGGCATAGGCTTGAGCAAAGCTGAGCTATTGCAGAGTGCTGAGATGAATCTGGACTGAGAGAAGTTGTGCCTTCTACACCTTTGGACCTGGCAAGTTGACCACTTGAAGGAGAAGCTTCCTTCAGGTGGTTCACGTCTTTTGCCTCTTGTGCCTTGCTCAGAGGAAACTTCCCTCCAGGAGAAGCTTCTTGTAGTTCAGGGTTGTTCCTGGTATTCCTAGTGCACTTGGGAGAAGCTTCGTCCTTGAGGAAGTCTTGTCATGTCTTCAGGTGAAGCTTCACAAAGACGTTACTTGCTCTTCAGGCTTTCCTGTGATGACTTTTGATCTTGCCATATGGCTACATCAGATCCGTCGATCAGGAGCCTCCTAAAGCTTATGCCAGATTGGCGCACGCAGATTGAAGGATCCAACTTCCATGAATGAGGATGATGATGTAGTGTAGGCCTCATGCCATGGGTGCATGATGCTTGCCCAGTCAGCTGGAGGACTCCTTGACCAGGATATGTGTGCAGTATTCTACACCAGGTAGGTCCCCTCCCTACTAGAGTTGATTTGAGGCATGCGTAGTCCTCCTTGCTTGTTTTTGCACTCTATATTTCACTCCAGGCCCTTAAGAAAACTTTAGGGCTAGATGCTACATTTCACTTGGCATGTACAAGTGAAAATTCCAAGTAAACGCTGACCCGAAAACTTAAAAAAAAAATCCAAAACTTTCCATATAGTGCTCCGAATGTAATGTTTTCTTCACCATATCAAAGATTGACATGAGCAGAGTAAATGCACATCTCAACTCCTCTCCTTGATTGGTACGATAGTGATGCAAAGTATGTCACACTTGGATACTCCGAAAAAATCCTTGAGTGACTCCCAAGAATCCTCATCAAGGAACTGAAGCCAAGCCGCGTCCTTTGTGGGTGGAAAACCAAGAAACAAGTCAATCTTGGCTTCCTGGCTCCAAAGAAAATCTTTCTCATCATATGCCAGTGCCGAGATCACTTCTAGTTCTGGTCCAGTGGTGCATAGTTTGGTCGATTTGTTGTAACCAGATTGTAACCAGATATTTGGTTGCTTCATACAATAGCAACTTGTCTGGTCCTTCATGGAGATGAGGCTTTGCATGTTGGTTTGACCCCTGCGGCTCCTTCCCATAACTTTCCTCGTGTTCAAGGGGTCGGAGATCGTGTACAGATGTTACATCTATGTCCTCTATTGACTTTCCAATTGCTGCTCCAATACAAAAGGTATCCTTGTTATTCTGGAGGTTGTTTTCAGTTGTGAGTAGCTTGTTTGTAGTAGTATCAGTCACTGTAGTGGTTCTTCCCAGTTACCAGGCCCGTTTGAGTCCTTGCTATCCGCTACATAAAAGCTGGCATTCACCGTTCTTACTTCTGTCTGGAGGGGTGGTTGCTTGTAAAGTTATGCACACAATCAAGGACGTATCCTTAGATTGCTGTGGTGAGGAGGCCCTGTTCTGCCTTTTTCCTTCAACAAGGCCAGAATCTTCTTTCTCTCTACCTCCTCGCATTTCTTTTTGCATTCCGATAACACCTCCGTCTCTCTCTCTCTTCAAATCGGCCATGCCGACTACCAATCGCAGAGTATCTACCGCAAGGTTGCGAGGGAGGGAGGGACACAACCTTGCTCAGTCTCCTCTTGCTTTCTCTCTCCCCTCACTTACTCTCTCAATCACTCGCTTTTTCTCCCATTTTCTTACTGTTCTCGCCTTTTTGGATTTTGCACTTGTCAAACAAGGGGTACGCTCCATGCGCTTGCTCTCGCTTGCTTGCTGACATCAACAGCAAAGGCCATGCTGTGCAGGCGGCCGTGAGCTCCATGGGCGCTCTCTCGCCTACTTGCTGTTTCTTTTTTCTTTTTTGTTTTTTCTCTCTATCTTTCTCTTGCTCACCCCCTCCTCTTCTTACCGTGGTCATTCCAACTGTGCAGCTGCGCTAGCTACGCAAGCTGCACTAGCTTCTTCGGATACTCACAATTTTGCGACCATGATCTTTTGGATTTACCTCTCATGCCTAGCTGCTGCTTGTCACCATTTTGAGGTCACAACAATGCTTTGCAGTTGTGGCAGGTCCTGCTTTTGGAGTGAGGGATTCTGTTTTGCCGGCACATCCTCCAGCATAAAGCTGATTGTTGAGGTTGAATAGTCTGAAAGCTGTAGATCAGACTGTTGTTCTTCTCCAACTTGATGAATCAGCTATGGAGCAGCCAGGGCTGTTGCAGTAATCTGGAGGCTGCGGAAAAAATCCTGTTAGTCTGTGGTAGTGCCTTTTCAAGCCGGCTTTACCAAACACCACGTATCGTCTTGAGGTCCATGATAGCCACGTCGATTTGTTCAACCAAGACTTGTTGCTGGTGGCCTCGCTGCTTTGGAAACTTCAATTTCAGTCAATGTTGCCTCGTACACAATGAAGCATGTGATATCTGTGTGTAAGGTAGGCTCGAGCGATGGTAGAGCTGCGTGTGTTTGACTTCTGCATCTTGTCTATGCCCGACCACTTATGCATGTACTATGAGAGGGCCTTGTAGGTGAGACCACACTGCTCCATGCACCTGTAGAAGACGTTTTTCATCAGAACGGGATGCTTTTCATCAGAAAGTTGGCCACTTGCTTAGTGCTTGGTACATGAATTAGTTTGGTCGTGTTGTCATAAACCTTTGAACTAACCCAATAGCCACAAATGTTGATGTGTTTCATCTCACCCTGGAATTTTGTCAAGTTTGTGAATTCAATAGTGGAATTGTTGGTAACAATTCCATTTTTGGTTGTGTTTGAGAAAATCCAATGTCCTCCAGGAGGTTGTAAATATGCGTGACCTCTTGTGTTGCTGAAAAAGTAGCCACATACTTAGCTTCTGCATAGTTGAGTGTGATAAGGTTTTGTTGCTTTGAATTCCAAAACACTGCTCCTCCACCGATCAAGCACACAAAACCCGCTGTGCTCCGACGGTCTTCCTCGGTTCCCTAAAGTCTGTGTTGACGTAGAACTCAAGGTCGAGTTTGGCTGCCATCTCAAAAACAAGACTGGCGTCCCCTGCCATTTTTAGGTATCCGAGATCTCTNTTCTGCATAGTTGAGTGTGATAAGGTTCTGTTGCTTTCAATTCCAAAACACTGCTCCTCCACCGATCAAGCACACAAAACCCGCTGTGCTCCGACGGTCTTCCTCGGTTCCCTAAAGTCTGTGTTGACGTAGAACTCAAGGTCGAGTTTGGCTGCCATCTCAAAAACAAGACTGGCGTCCCCTGCCATTTTTAGGTATCCGAGATCTCTATCTAGATCCTTGCATGCTGCCTCTGTACAATTCTCATTTCCACGTGCCAAGTAGCTTGTAACAAACTGTAAATCCTGCTGTGCGTTACTTGCTAGGTGCATTGATGATCAAACTCTGTTACGGTAGTCAGTCTCACACCTCCCCCTTTGTCCCTAATGTGTCAATTGTTGTTGTGACAGAGTTGTTGGTACGTGTCGGTCAGAAACGTTGAATCTTTCACAGATTTTTCTTGTGCACGTCTTCAGACTCAAGTGAAGCATACATACTTTTTGATCCCGTTTGATGTTCATGCCTATGTATTAATCAAACCTGGGCATGAGCATCACATTTTACCATGGCGGTTGCCATGGCTTTGATGAAATCTATCGACAAACCAATGTTGAGAAGGTCGTCAACGTAGACCAGCACCTAGCAGTCTGGCTTCGTGTCTGGTGATGGCCAATGAAAGAAGAGGCAGTCGTCATAGGCTGAAGGCTCAAAATCCAAAGACTCTATTATTGCTTGTAGCTTCATGTACCAAAGCAAAGTGCTTTGCTTTAGTGCTTAGACACTCTTCACCAATTTGCACACTTTGCCACTCCAGACCTTGTAGCCCTCCGTTTGATTCATGTTAACTGTTGTATCCATCTTTCCATGCACAAAGGCATTCTTCACGTTGAGCAGTTGTACCTCATAGTCCATCACTGTCATAGCTACTAGCATGATGCAAGCAGTGGTGTGGCAGCTCACAAAAGCGCAGGTCTCAAAACATTCCTATCCTTCAACTTGTGTAAAACCCTTTGCCACGAGGCGAGCCTTGAACCTGTCAATGGTCCCATTGGCTTTTGTCTTGATGCAGAATAGCCACTTTACTCCCACCGGTTGAGAGCCAGATGGCAGCTCCATGAGCTCCCAAGTTCCTTGATCCATGAGACTCTGGTACTTTGCGTCAAGTGTTGCTTTCCATTGTGTAGCATGCTCGTCATGTAGGAAATTTTCCAGAGTTTTAGGCTTGTTGAGACAAGAGCAACAAGGTGTATGGTGTTGAAGTGAGCAAGGACATTATTTGCCTCCTCATAGATGGAGTAGGCCGTGATTTCCATACTTTACTCTTTGATCTCCTACTCTTCTTCATATTACAAGTGCTGCTGCAGGAGGCTTGTGAGACGCCCGCTCTGCATGGCAACTATATCTTGTGGTTTCTTCATTGGATGTGGACCAACCTATGTTCTCACCAACTCGAGTTTTTCATGAAGTATTACGAGAGGCTGATGATGAATAAAGATGCATTCGTTCTGGAAAACATCGAGGGTCACACTTGGGGGCATCAACTTTTGATGCATCTCATCCAAATCAAGAAGGGTAAGTTTCCACTGTCTTCTTCCCCCTCCTCCAAACTCTCTACATAGGATTGGTAGAAGGTTTGAAGGAGAGCTGACTCACTTGACTACTTTGCCTCCCCTGCACAACGAGTCAGTTTTTAAAGAAGACGGCATCCAGTTTTATCCTGGTGCCATGCATACATTGGTTGTTATGTAAGTTTCTAAGGAAGAAAGTCCATAGATTCTTAGAAGCCACATGGTTGATCTGTCACCTTTGCACTAGGATGCTTACGTGTCAAGCCAATAGCGCAAATCTATTGGTGATGTGGAAGGGTAAGACCACTTCTAAGGAATTTGTATTTGACTTCTAGGACTAGACAGACGACTATAAAAGGACTTGTCTTGCATGCTAATCAATCAATCCTTGCTTGATGATCTCTTTTGTATTGACGACTTGAGCTCTTCTTGAGATGTAATGCTAAGGTGTGAGTACTCTTGAAGGTGAAATGTATGCTTGATTAACTTTGGGGTGCATGACACATGCCTGCAAAGGAAGAAGGCGGAAAAACCTTTGTGAGCTTTTTGGTTTCACGGATTCTCTGCCAGAGGTGGTTAGCTTAACAGCTTACAAAGGATTATGGGCCCACGCCTCTGGGCAGAGAAGTTTCATGTACACAACCACTAAGTTACAAGCTGTGAGAGCGCCTTTGCTCTCACCCAACCTCTTTGTTTACAAGTGAAGATCAGCACGAGGAGAATGCAACACATCTGCACCTTTTTGCCTTGGGAGTTGACATTAGCCTTTATCAGCCTAAATCAGCCTACATCTACTCACAACGGCCAATGTGAACAGGGTAAGCAGTTGCCTCTTCTCACCAACAGCCTACAGCAGCCTCAAATACAGGAGCATCAACATCAACAATAGGTGCAGGAGCTGTAGTGGTTTGAGTTGTAGGGATGGCAGGGATAGGGGAACCAAGGAACCATCCTCCCATGCTTAAGTTTGATGGAGAGGGGTTTGCGCTCTGGAAGTGGCAGTTTGAGATTATCATGGATGATAGAGACTTGTTATGATATTTTGACGGAACTATCCCAGCATCAAAGGAGGAGGGTGCTGACCTTGTGACATGGATCAAGATTAAGAAGAAGGCTCTCATTGTTTTTGTGTCCTGCATAAAGCCCTCAGTCCTTTCACACATCAGCAGTTATACAGTGGCGGCCGCGGCATATGCCAAACTAAGCAATGTGTTTCAGTCCTCTTCACTTGCCAACCGTCTCTTCATTCTACAAAACCTCATCAACATGAGGCTTGGTGAAGGGAGGATGTCTCCGCCTTTATGCAGAAGTTTGAAACACTCTTTTGACAAGTCACCGGCATGGGATGGGACCTGAAATCTGATTTGCAGGCCATGATTTTTCTGATGACACTGCCAGAGAGCTGAGGTCCCATGATGGCAGTAATAGGAGGATGGATTGAATAGTGATTTTCCTACACCACTGTCTTGGATCATGTGCGGAATGAAGCCATGCGTTGCAAAAGTAGTAAAGCAAACATGGCTGCCTTTGCCTCACGAAGCAGTGGCTCCTTCCGCAATACCTTCTCCTATGGATACAAGGGAAACAACAGTGCTAGCAATAGTGGAAGGGGTCCAAAGTGCCAAGGAAACTGCCATAACTGTGACAAGGCTAGACACAGGGCTTGGGAGTGCCGGGCACCCAAGAAGGAGGGAGGAGACGGGAATGAATGAAAAGGGAAAAATGGCTGGAAGGAATTCACAAGCTTGATGGATGAGTGTGCCTCCAACAAAGGGAGGAAAAGACTCAGGCCTGGAGCCTACGGCCTTGACTTGGGCACAAACACGCACACCACTTACAAGAAGAGAGATTTCATCTCTCTTGCTCCATGCAACAAGAACTTCAGAGTCGCCAATAGCAAGGTTGAGGCAACTGAGGGGATTGGTGTTAAGCTGGTCACAGTGGGTGTCAACGGTGCGGACTCCGACATCAAACTACAGGGAGTAGTCTACTTGTCCTCCTTCATTGCCAACCTGCTCTCCGTCTCCAAGATTACTGACCATGGTATGACATTGGTCTTTACGGAGAAGGAAGCAATGATAGTCCTTACCACGGACGTCAACATCTCCTACTTTTCCAAGAAGGTTATTGCACAGGTATCTAACGTTGATGGACTCTATGTCTTGTAGACCAGGATGATTATATCAAAGGCTGAATCTTCGGCCAAGAGTGATATCAAGGAGATCAATGACAATAATTCTGATGACAAAGTGCATGTTGGAGCAATGGAAGCAGTGGCAGTGGAAGATTTTGCAAAAAAACAACAAGGAAATGTAGCCACCAGGGCTGTTCATTCTAGCCAGTTTACATGCTCCGAGAACCTATGGCAAAGGCACTTTAGATACGTGGCTCATCGCACATTGGTGCTCTTGGTAAAGCAAGAGCTAGTGCGTGGGATGGAACTAGGTGATGAGGCGGAGGGAGTCGGGATCTTGTGTGAGCTGTGCCTTCATGGCAAGGCCAAGAAGAAACCATTCAAGCGCAATGATACGCGTACTCTTGTACCCCTTGATCTCATCCACGCTGATGTGTGTGGTCCCTTTTGCATACCGTCCAATGGAGGTAGCAGATATCTCCAGACATGCATCAAGAACAATAGCCGCAAGGTTTGAATGTACTTTCTCATAAAGAAAAGTGAGGTGAAGGAGAATCTTCAAGCCTTTGTTGCTATGGTTGAGCAACAGAGTAGAAAGAGGGTAAAGGTATTCCAGATGGACAATGGGGGAGAGTACAAATCTTGAAGGGAGTGGCTCAAGACACAGGATATTGAATACCAGATAACTACCCCATACTCACCTCAAAGTAATGGCATAGCAAAGAGGATGGTCCAGACCCTCCTGGGCATGACTAGGTACATGCTCTTTGATGCCAAGCTGCCTCCTAGGTTCCGGGGTGAAGCTACACGTACGGCTACCTATCTTGTGAATCTCACACCTGCATCAGCTCTATGAAGGAGAGGCAAGAAAAAGTAAAGAAAATGCCTGAAGACGCCTCAAGAAGCATGGCCAGGTAGGAAGCCAGATGCCTCCCATCTGAAGGTGTTTGGTTACACTGGTTTGCCAAGGTCTAGGCCGGTGAGGGTCCAGGAAAGCTCGATGCAAGAACGCAAGAGTGCATGTTCATCGACTATGATACCGCCAACAGAGCTTATAGACTATGGAGCCAAAAAATTCATTCGTAGCAAAGACATGGATTTCCACAAAAGGTCAATAAGTAAGGGAGAGCTTCTTGAACTTGAGAACACTCCAAAATAGGGAGTGTGGCTCACTCTCCTTGAGGAGGGAGATGAAACGCTAGCACAATGGCATGGGTTGTGTGTTGCAATAGGGAGAGGAGCTTATGAAGATGACTTGGAGGAATCTGACTCCGAGTCCAAGGTATCTTATCCTCGAGACCATGAGGATGCCTCTCCCATCATTAACAACAAAGAAGACCTCCCGCCACCAACATCAACAGCAACAGCCAGCAGGTCCAAGGAGGGGTTCATTTCTCAAAGTTCCTTGGCAGCATTACGATGCAGATAGGGGTAAATGGACAGGCTTCAACTATTCGTTATGGTTAAAGAGGAGTCAACGTCTTTCTTAGAGGCACTCATTCGGCCTGAAAAAACGGATTGGGATGAAGCAATTTGCACTGAAGTCAGCTCCATCGAGGAGAATGGGACATGGGTGCTGGTGAACAGACCTATCGGGGCTCACGTTGTAGGGTTCAAGTGGGTACTGAAGGCAAAAAGGAAACAGGATGGCAAGATAGACAAGCATAAGGCACGAGTGGTAGCAAAGGGGTTATCTCAACAGCCTGGCGCAAAGTACGATGAGGTCTTTCCTCCCGTTGTGAAGTTTGTCTCCATCCGGTCAATGCTCATCATTGCTGCTGCTGCGAACATGAAGGTCGACCAGATGGATGTGAAGACAACCTTTCTTTACGGTAAACTTGACAAGGAGATGCTAATGTAGGTTCTGGAGGGGGTTGATGCTCCCGAGGACAAGGTGTGCAGATTGGTGAAGGCAATCTATGGGTGAAAACAAGTACCAATACTTTGGCACCAGGAGATGGATACATTCATGGCTAAAGAGTTCTTCATGCACCGCATCAATGACCCTAGCATTTACATACATGAGAACGACAAAGGGACTATGTTGGTCGACTTGTATGTTGATGACCTGATTCTATGCTCTTCTTCAATGGGACTGCTCGATGATCTCAAGGAGCAGCTGCGTATAATATTTTAGATGAAGGACATGGATCCTCTTGAATTTTATCTTGGAATTCCCATGAAGCGTGACAGAGTAGCAGGTACCATCAGCTTGAACCACAAAAAACACATCAATTCCATCCTCAAACAATACGACATGGAAGATTGCAAGCCTGCCAGCATACCCATGAGCTCATAGTGTAAGGTCTCCACATCTATGTCCCCATCCAACAACGTGGAGAAAACTGACATGCTGGGCATCCAATATCACTCTGCAGTGGACAGTCTGCTGTATGCCATGGTCGCCACCCAACCTGATATATCCTATGCAATCGGGCAGGGGAGCTGGTTTATGGTCAATCTTGGTCCCTGCACTGGTAGGCTGTGGAGCGCATCATGCGCTACCTTAAGGGGACACATCATGCAGGGCTCCAGTTTGGAGGCACCGCTAGATCAACGTCACTCTGTCTCTTGTGCTACACGGATGCTGATTGGGGAGGCAATATCGATGACAGAAAATCCACCTCCAACTTCGTGTGTTTGCTAAATGGAGGTGATGTCAGTTCGGCGAGATTCAAGCAAGAATGTGTCTCTTTGTCAACAGATAAAGCCAAGTACATTGCCCTGGTTGAGGTGTGTAATGAGGTGCACTGGCTATGCAGTTTGCTATCTGAGATGAAGGCACCACAGGCAACGGTGACGGTCGTCAAGATTGACAACATGAGCAAAATTGACATGTCAAGGAACCTGTTCCTGTCCAGGTGTACAAAGCACATCAAGATCCACTACCACTATGCCCGGGACGTGGTCTACAAGAAGATAGTGGATCTTGAGTATGTCGGTACCAAGATGAACTGGGCTGACATGCATACGAAACTACTGGACAAGGTTCTCCACCAGGCGGGCAAGCAACGAATCGGCATGGTCAACACAAGTTATGAATAATCATGATGGGAATTGCCGCAAGGTACAAGGGAGATTTTTTTTAATGTATTTGCCCCTTGTTCATTGTTTTATAAAGGATAGGAATGCTCTGCTCCTTGTGGAGGTATGACCCCTGGAACTATTACAGGATGACTCAACTATGCTATGTCTCATGTGAGAGATAACCTATGAGTACACCTTATGTGTGAATGGATAACTTGGCCATTTTGTTGATTAAGCCAAGTGATAGGTCATGAGTTTGATTGTGGCACCATGCACATCTTGGTTTTTATGGAAACTTCCAAGAAGAAAAGTCTGTAGCTTCTTGGAAACTTCATGGTTGATCTATCATCTTGGCACGAGGATGCTTATGTGTCAAGCCCAAAACACAAGTGTATTGGTGATGTGGTAGGATAAGGACACTTCACAAGAATGTACTTTTGGATTCTAGGACTAGACAGACAGCTATAAAAATGACTGATCTTGTATGGTGATCAATTAATCCTTGTTTGATGCCCTCTTGTATATTTACGACTTGAGCTCTTCTTGAGATGTAATGCTAAGGCGTTAGTACTCTTCAAGGTGAAGTGTATGCATGACACATGCATGCAAAGGAAGAAGGTTTAAAAAACTTTGTGAGCTTTTCGGTTTTGCAGCTTCTTTGCCAGAGGTGGTTAGCTCAATAGCTAAGAGGTGTACTTGCCAGTACAGTCATAGGGTAGAACATGTAGTTTCTTGTTACTTTGCCTTTCGGCCATCGTGAGCCAATTGAAGAAGCATGCTGGAGCTTCGTCTCTTGTACAGAAAGTATAGCTCCACACCATCATTGTGGCACTGTCAACAAAGAAAAAAAAAAGTAACGATACCCTCTGTAGACTGTGTTTGTTGGTAGAGGCCCACATATGTTGGTATGGACCAGCTTCAACTTCCGACAGACATTGCACTTTGTAGTCATCAAAATCAGCTGTCGTGGAAGTTTGGCCCGCACGCAGTCTTGACAAGGCTCTGCTGCATCCTTGCTACCATTTTCCTTTATATAAATTGCATTAACCTGTTTGTACTTTTGCATTGTCTGTACGATGTATTTTTTGATGTGGCCAAGCCGTTTGTGGCACAAAACAAGGTCCGTGCCAGAAACCTTGTGGAAACTAGCTACTGGAGAGGGTGTCTCTTGCCCTGCAGTTGGAGCTTGTGCTTCAAAGTCTAGCTCAATCATGCCATGCGGAAGAAAGCAACCTTCTGTGAAGGTCTCACCTTCAAGGCTCTTCAAGGTGACATGTTCTTCTATGGTGATGATTCGCGTGCTCCTCTTCATCGATTATCTGAGTGAAAGGAGATTCCATGCGATCTCATGTGTGTACATCACATCCCTAAACTTGACCCGGGCACCATTGTCCCCTCTCACCATCACCTTTCCCTTGTCCAAAATAGGCACTTGTCGCTTTTTGGCACTGTAACAAAGCCTTTGAAGCAGGTCTTGAGTTCATGAATGCAAGATTGTCATGTGTAATGTGCGAAGTACACCCATTGTCTAGGTACCACACGTAGGTGGAGCTGACCACCTCATCACTCTGTTTGTCTAGGAGTTGGAACACTGATCTTGTGTAATCAAATTTCTTCCCTTTGCCTCCATCTTGCTTCTTGGCCTCCTTGTTCTCAAATTTCTTTGGATGCTTCCCCCTACAACGAGCTTCCTTTTTCTCCCCATTTCCTCCTGAGTTGCTTGCTTTGTAATGATGTTGTTGCCTTGATTGCTCCTTGTCCCACATCCTTTTTCTATACTCCCGCTTCATGCGCCCAATCTTCTGTCAAGAATTGTATCCCGGCGTATGGTCCTCTTGTGAGGGTCACTTCAAGTCCCTCCTTGACGAGACGACGCACGGACAGCACCTCAGTCACTAAGTCAGGCACTCGGAGCTTCCTCTCCTCCGTGCCCCTCTTCTTGGCTGACTCCTCCACCCTCTTTTTGCCTCCTTGGAGTACATCACCTCCATTGTAATGGATGGCGGCAACCCCAGTTTGGTGCTCCGCCTTCAACTCCCTCTCAGATTTTGTGGAGGTTTCTTTCCCAAGGCACGCCTCGTGGTCCATGACCACATCAGCCCTTGTAGCTTGGAGCTCATCATTGTCAATTGGCATGTCAATTACTACTTTGGCGTGCCTTCCTCTTCTGACGCGCTTGTCGAAGTCCACGGCTTATGTTGTGCACGTCACTTTCCAGTGGCCCCTCTAGCCACAGTTGTAGTAGGCCCCCCTTTTGGACCTGTTGGAGCCTCCTTGCTCCAAACACGCCTGCTGCTTGCTTGCCTCAGGTTCCACCACCTTAGCCCCATTCATGGAGCGTATGGAGTCAGCGACTACCACATTGGTCTGCTCCCCTTCAGCCACCTCTGTGGCCAGATTCGCAGCTCTCGAGGTGCAGTCCCTTCTCCAGTGGTCCTCCTGGCCACAGCAATGGCACTCTCCCTTCTTGGCATGGCGTGTATGTGTCCCTTTCTCCCCTCAGTATCCCTCTCCTCCGTGAGAGCGGACAGCCAGGGCTGGTGCTGCAGACGACGTTTCTTGCTTTGCCCCAGTGGCTTCAGTCCACCGGTCGCTGGCCACTTGTCTTCGTGTCACGTTGCTGAAGAGAAGGTGGGTCATGTGTGATGTAGAGCTTCTTCCAAGCCTTTGATGCACATGTGAATCCTTGGATTTGTACATGCTGTGCTGGATACAATGCCAACGCGATTAGAGCAAGCGCCTCACTTTTGCGCTTCTCGTACACCTCCACCTCCTCGGTTGTCGCGGACGCCGCAGGAGACTTCTCTTCACCATTGACCAGGCCAAGAAGTCCCTTCTAATTAAGGAAGATATCAACCTGCTACTTCCACAAGGAAAAGTCCCTCCCAAAAAACTTTAGGGGAATATCACAGCTGCTCTCTTTCTTGGTCGCGGTTTCCATGGCTTGTAGCGGTAGCATGCGTGTAGAGGACGAGGGTCATCCTAGGGCATGTGGGGCCATAACCAACTGTCAGGAATACTGTCCAGGCATGTGGCCCTAGGAGGTGTAGTTACACCCTCAAGGATGCCTGACCTTCTATGGAGCACGCTGACGCTAACTCAGTAGCCAATGCACACCAAGGTGGAAAACTGTGGAATCCAAGAATTACAGTTTAGAGTGGACAGAAATGAGACGCAATTAGTTGCACTGAGTAGAATTGTGACTTTTTGTTCTGTAAAGTGATGTTATATTGAATCATTATAGCTTGTGTTCAGATATTTCCAACGCATCCACCCAAAACCAAGCAGTAGAGCCCCTGCTACGGCCATTGAAGTAACCCATGGTGGAGGCGTGCACTATGTCCACAAACAGAGGTGACGGGAGGCGCTTCAACGGCAACCTGTCGAATTGTCCTTCATGGCATTCAAACATGGGGGGAGGCTCATCCTGGTCCAGGAGAAATCTCATGTTCCTTTATGACCCTTGTGCCTTTGGAGACCATGGGAGTCGACCCCAGACCACCTGCGGTGGAGTTATCCCGCCACCCATGGTGGACACCAGATTCCACCCACCAACCATCCGACCTTTGGGCGGGGCTATGTTTCTGAATACTCACTCAAATCAAGCAGATTAGAGCTCGATATTGCATGGAATTCTTAATGGAATCCTCATGCGCAAACGGATTTGATGATCAACCAATCTCAAGTGACCGGACCAATGAATTGATCCACGACAGCCATTGCAAGGGGCACAATTTTCTAACATCTTCTTGTAATAATAGCACTCAAGTGCAGGATGTGACCCTGAGTTCTAGCTGTATGCACTGATCTTGTTGGTGTTTGGTGGGGATTGGATGAACGACTCGATGGATTCATTATTCTTGGTGGACTGGCTTTTCCTTTAGGGCTAAGGGGAGGATACGGCAGTGCTCACACCCTAAAGGTTGCATTGGAGAGAATTCTCTCCTTGTCAATTGCCGATCATGCTGCTCAGTTGGAAGTATTTTTTTCAAACATATGCTTTTGTGATCTCAGCTTCATGCTTGAACTTGAGTACCTTCCGGATGTCGTACAAATTCCTAGCCAGTCTGTTGAGGAGAAAGGTCATGAATACAGGTGTTGAGACAGGAACATCCATCACAGTGAGTTGATCGGGAAGCAAAATGGCCTTGTTGATGTAGGAATTGATGTTGTCAAAGTTGTTGAGGTTATTACGTGGCAGTTTTGTCGGGATGTTGGATTTAGAAGTCAAGTTTCCGGGCATGTAGGTCCTCAATAGGTAGGACCATGCTTGACGAGCTAGCTCAACACTCTCCTTGTACATCAGTTTGTCCTGCTGGATACGAGGAGTCAAATGGACGTCCAGCACCATGAAAGCAGCTTGGATAAAGTGGTTGTACGTTGCCACAGTTTTAAGCAGTGAGCATGAGGGCGAAGGTGTGTAGTAATCATCATAGAACTTCCAGATTTCATGGATTTAAGTGACTTGTTTGAATTTGTACGTCCAGTGCGGGAAATTCTCACCATCAAATTTGTCAACCTTGAACTTATGCAGACATAGTAAGGCTACTGCTTGGGGAACACCGTCATCTGGACCTTGATATGCTTTCCCTTGAGCATTCACGTGTGAGACTAGCACCTTTTCCTTCAGATTGCGCGACATGTGGTGTTAGTGCTGCTCCCACATGGACTGGTGCTGGTTGTGCCGCAAAGGGTTGTGACACTGGTGCTTGGTGTATCTGCTAGTATTGTGCCATGGGTGGCACCATCAAAGCAGGCTGTGGAAATTGAGCCACAAACGGTTGTGGAATGCCTCCTTGTGGTGGTGCATTCGGCTGCACCTGTGAAGATATGGCTGGTTGCACGACTAGAGGGGGGCTGGCAAGAGGCAGATGTGTAGAAAATGCTTGTGAACCCTGTTACCATTACATCTACTATTGTTGTTATTGCTTATACTGAAGGTGCAACTGTTGATGCTGAGCCGATGCCAGCTACTACTGAAGTTGTACAATTTGGGTTGCTTGAGCTGCATGTGACTGTTATAGCTGCTGCATCAATGATGCTTGAGCTCCATGGATAGGCTTCTCCTGTTGACAAAGGAGCTCTTAGGTAGCAATATGCTGCCTCAGTGCCTCCCTCTCTTACTCCACAACTTGACGTGCTGCGGCTTCTTACTACGCCATACGTTGCACCTCCTGAACCAACCATTGTGCCTCTGTCGCTTGGCATTGTACATGGTCTGCGACATGGCACCCATACTCTTGGCCCATGTGCAAGCTATGAAAGACAGATTGCTCATAAAGAACAAGAGAAGTTGACCGAGCATTCTCCTCCTCCATGTTGCTTTTGCTCATTGTACAGGTGAAATGCCTCTTACGCACATGAAGTGGCGTCACTTCCACCTCTGGCTTAGCCCTTCTGCAGGGCTGGCCGAGAATGCCTCTGTTGGTACTAGTGGGTGTAAAGTCACCCTCAAGGATACCTATCTCTCACTGATTTACGGTACCGGTATTTGGGGCAGCCAATGGACACCAATAGTGAAGAGTGTGGAGCACAAGGATCATGGATGTGAGCAGAACACATTGTATTCAGTATATCTGGATTGAAACACGTTTTTGACTGTTAGCATAGTGCGATTACATCAGATTGTTATAGCCTGTAATCTAAGCTTTCCATCGCATCCAAGTACACCCAAATTGGAGCGGTAGAGCCCTTGCTACGGCGGTCGAAGTAACTCTTGGTGGAGCCGTCCACCTTGTCTTGCATGCCAGGCAACGGGAGGCGCTTTGACGATGACCCGTCGGAGCACCTTTCCTCGCCCAGTTTTCAAGGAGAAGGTCACCTTGGTTAAGGAGGTCCTTTTGGTCACTTCATTCATGCCCCTGGTACATTTGGAGCTCAGTGGAGACGAACCGGGATCATTGGCGGTGGATTGTCCCATCAACCGTGGTGGGTACCAGATTCCATCCGCCCAACACACAAGTTTCGGGCTAGGCTAACTTTCTGAATACTCACTCAAATTGAAAAATCAAAGCTGGGTTCTGCATGGAAAATTACAAGAAATCCAAATAAAAAATCAGATCAGGTTTTTGACCACTCTTCAGTGCTCGAACCAGGGAGTACGATCAACGGCACTCATGGCAAGGGGCACACCATGCCAACAATCTCCCCCTTGCACCGTAGCCTTGATGCCCTGTTCTGGAACTGGCAGCATCTAAAACCTCACAGTGTAGACCAAGCTCCATGCAGCTCACACTGTACATGTCTGTGGGCTATGCCTTGGTCATGGCGACGGCAAGCATGTGCTTAGTGCCACAATGCACAATAGCCACATCTCCCTTTGCCACCAAGTCCCATGGGTAGTGATACCGGATCTCGATGTACTTGGTCCTCCTCTGCAGCACCAAGTTCTAGGTCAGGCAGATGGCACTCATGTTGTCCACATTGAGTATAGTTGGCTTCCTTTGAGACACCCCAACCTCCTTTAGCAGCCGCCGCAGCCACACCGCCTCCTTTGCGGTTTCCGCGAGCGCGATGTACTCCGCTTTGGTGCTCGACAGTGTCACACAGTCCTACTTCCTACTTGCCCATGAAACTGCTGCACCACCAAGCACAAACACGTACCCCGATGATGATTTTCTGCCATCCACATCACCAACCCAGTCGGCATTAGAGTAGCTGACCAACTCAAGGGAGTCATCACATGCTCCCCCTCCAAACACGAGCCACAAATATTTTGTAGCTTTGAGATAGCGGAGGATCCACTTCACCGCTTGCCAATGTAGCGGCCCGGGGTCAGCAACATAGCAACTCACTTCACCCTCCGCAAAGGCCAGATCGGGCAGCGTCGCCACCATGGCGTACATTATGCTCCCCTCTATAGTCTGGTACTGCACACTTGCCATCTTCTCCTTCTCCTCATCCTTACTGGGCCCCATGATCGAGGTCAGTTCACATGTGGTGGTCATGGGTATGCCGATGGAGTCGCACTCCATGTTACAGTGACGGAGTACCTATTGCACATACATTTCCTGCCCTATCTCCATCGTGTGTACCTTGCGGTCCCTCTTGATGGCGACGCCGAGGTAGTACTCGAGCTCGCCCATGTCGGTCATTTTGAACCGACCGCCCCGCTGCCATTTCAGGTTCACCAACTCCTCCATGTCCAATGACACAAGGATGAGGTCATCCACGTTGTAAACCACAATCTGGTGGAACCTCGACTGCGTCCACACGTTAACGCTTTGATCCACTTCACAGCGCTTGAAGCCAAGCTCGGCCATGAAGCTGTCCATTTTTGTCTACCACATGAGTGGTGCTTGCTTCAGCCCATAGAGCGTCTTGGAAAGCCGACACACCTTTCCGGTAGCGCGTCCAGCCCTTCTGGTACCTCCATGAGGACCTCCTTGTCTGGGTTTTCATTGAGGAATGCGGTTTTTACATCCATTTGGTGGATTTTGCAGTCGCGCGCCGAGGCCACGGAGAGGATGGAGTGGATGGAGGCAAACTTCACCACAGGTGTAAAGGTTTCTTCGTAGTGTTCACCCTTCCGTTGGGCATACCCCTTCGCAACTAGCTGCGCCTTGTACCGCTCCACCTTCCCCTCCCTGGTGAGCTTCTTCTTGAAGATCCACTTGGAGCCGACAATTTTTGTGCCCTCCGGCCTGTCAGTCAGGTGCCAAGTTCCATTCTCTTCATGGGAGGTGAGCTCAAATTTCATAGCTCCGTCCCACTCATCCCCGTCCTTCCACTGCAACGCCTCCTTGACGGTCTCGGGCTCCTCTTGCACAAAGAACGCTCCAGCAAACGCAGTCTCAATGCCCTCCGTAACATCGTACAGTTTTGCCATCCTCCTTACGCGTCCACTTCTTCGAGTCTGCTGCTGTTGCTGCCGCTGCTGCTGTTGTTGCTACCGCTGCTACTGCTGTTGCTGTCCTCTCGCGACGCCACTTGCACCGCTGGCCTGCTCCTCCTCTCTCGGGGACCATGGATATGCGGGCTCACTCCCTGCCTCCTCATTCAGCTCCACTGCTGCCGGCGCTTTGGACTCATTGTCCGACTCAGATGAAAGCAAATCAGCCGATCCCCCATCTCTTGGATGGTTCTCACTGGCTGGAGCTCCTTGGACGTCACTCTCTTTGCGTCCTCTGGTGTCTCCCTCTCGAGGAGTGGCAGCCACTCCCCCCGCTTGGAGAAGCCCACATCGTAGTCCGTCCAATGGCTGTCCTCGTCGAACGTGACGTCGTGACTCTTCATGATCTGCTGCTTGCGTGGGTCAAAGAGCTGGTACGCATTGCTCTCGCTCTTGTACACAACAAAGATGCACCGACGAGTCCGTGGTTCCAGCTTTCCCTGTCCCTCCCATGCCTGCACAACAGCATGTGCAACGCAACCAAACGTGCGGAGGTGAGCCACAGTTGGCTTCCTCCCCCTCCACACCTCTTGTGGCATCTTCTACACTTTGGACTCCGTGTCCTTCAACGAATTTGTCGGCGTCAGGTTCCTGATGTACGCCGCTGTCCGTGCCGCCTTGCCCCAGTACAACTACGTGAGGCCGGCATCGCTCAACATGGACCGGACCATGTTGAGGATGGTGCGGTTTGCCCTCTCGGCGATACCGTTCTGTTGCGGAGAATGTGGCATTGTTTTCTGTCACACGATCCCCTTGCTCTTCATCCATGCCGAACAGCCCTCGTAACCACTACCGTTGTCACTTTGGAACGCCTTCACCTTCAACTTTGTTTGCAGCTCCACTACTACCACGAACTCCTGCATGCACGATAGGACGTCGCTTTTCCTCGTGATCATTTAGAGGTAGAGCTTGTGGCTGTGATCGTCGATGAAGGTCACTAAGTAGCAAGCGCCCTCGATGGAGCTCTCGAATGGTTCGCATACGTTAGTGTGGACCACCTCCAACTTTGTCGATGCACGCGTCTCTTTGCCATCAAACGGCTGCTGTGTCGCCTTGTCAACCACGAACGGCTCACACACAACATTCTTGGCTACGTTGAGGCTCTTGAACTCAAGATCCCGCACCACTTCCTTCTTCCCCATGTCTCTCACAGTTGAGGGAGCAATGTGACATAGGCGGCGCTGCCACATGTCCACGTCTCCATCATCCTTCTTCACGAGGTGGACAACGCCGGATCCCGCCCGGCTGCCGATGATCTTTGCACGAAACAGGTACACGTCATCCTCTTGCTTTCCACGTGCAGTCACCTTGTTGTTCCCCTTCTTCCGGATCATGACCTCTTTCTTGTTGAAGAGCACTTTGAGCCCCTTGTTGGTAAGCAGGCTCACTAACAGCAGGTTTGCCCCAAATTTGGGCATGTGGAGCGAGTCATGAATTGTGCTCGTGACAGCCTTCCTGTCCACATCCATCGTGATGCAAACATTGCCTTCACTGGCAGCCAACTCCGTATTGCTGTTGGTCACCGTCATGTGCCGCTTTGAGGTGCCATAGGTGACGAATGCCTCCTGCTTACATTTTGTGTAGTGGCCTGATCCGGAGTCAATCACGGAGACTCCAAGATCTTTCAAGTCGACGGACTCCTTTGCCAATGTTATAAGGTCGTACTTCTTTTCAGTCTTCCCTGACTGGTCTGACTTCATGCTGGGGCAGTTACGTGCATAGTGGCCTTCTTTGCCACACACACATAGCACTCACCTTTCTTGTCACCTTTCTTGGTGCCCCGCCTGGCACCCCTCCCCTTCTTGCCTCCCCCTCCACCTTGAGGGCAGACTGCATATTCGGAACTTGATGTTGCCCCGCTCTCTGTCCCACCACATCGCATCCATTCATTGCAGATGTACACAGCCACCTTTGGGTACTTCAGCTCATCAACGGATTAGCCGCCTACAATGGTGATCATGGGGCTCCACCTGTCTGGCAAGGCCTAGAGGAGGATCATGGCCTGCAGTTGAGGGTCGACCTTCCATACGGTGGTTATTCACTCGGCAGTAAGGGAGTCGATCTCCTGCAGGATGTCCATGATGTCGTGGCCTTCGTTGGCTCGAAGGGTGACGGGTCTCTTGAAGAAAAAGAACTGGTTATCAAGGTTGGTGGAATGGTAGATGGTGCAGAGCTTCTACTAGGCCTCCACGGCCTCCGTGTATCCTTGAATCAGTATGTGCTGCGTCGGAGCTAGCGCTAACACTAACAACACAAGCGTCTTCTTGTTGCGCTTCTTGTACTTGTCCACATCCTCCGGCATCGCGATATCCAGAGGGGTGGTCTCTTTACCGTTGACCAGCTCAAGCAGGTCTTTTTCATTGAGGTAGACATCAAAATGCCACCTCCACAAAGGGAAGCCGTTCCCGTCAAACTTTGAGATGGCGCCGATGCTCTCTTGCTCGGTCATTGCCATGGCGCGTGACAATAGCATGAAAGTTGTAGAGCTAGGGTCCTTCTAGGCACGTGGATCCATAACCCTTTGTTGGCACTAGTGGGTGTAGAGAAAATCTCAAGGATGCGTAGCTATCACTGATGTACGCTACCGGTATTTGGGGCAGCCAATGGACACCAATAGTGAAGAGTGTGGGCTACAAGGATCACACATGTCAGTGGACAGAACAAATCACATTCAATAGATCCGAATTGGAACATGTTTTCATTAGTAAGCACAATGAGATTAAATTAGATTCTTATAGCCTGTGATCTAAGATTTCCAACGCATCCAAGCACGCCCAAATCGGAGCAATAGAACCCATGCTACGACCGTCAAAGCAACCCTTGATGGACCCGCCCACCTTGCCTTACACACTAGACAGCGGGAGGTGTTTCAACAATGATCCATCGAAGCGCTTTTCCTCGCCCAGAAGTCAAAGAGAAGGTCACCCTGGTCAAGGAGGTCCTTCTGGCCACTTCATTCATGGCCCTGGTACATTTGGAGCTCGTTAGTGTTGGATATGGGGTGCCAAAAAAGTGACCAAAGTGGGTTGCTCGATAAAAATCATCAGGTCATAAGATTGAGTAGAGGATGTTTTGCTGATTCTGTAGCACTTTACGGAACTTGATTCGGAGTCTGTTTGAGGGAGATATGGATTTTCAAGGTTTGATGGCAATGGGTCCGGTTCAAGTGACAACTCCTGCACAACCAGCACCAATGACGGCCACAGTTATTGGCCATGGAGGTTTGGAGCGGCCTTCAAGGTAGAAAGGCGGTAGGAGGACCTTTAGGGGGCTTCAAGGAAGGTCCCCACCAAGATTATTGGTCGTGCACATGGCAGGGATGGTAATTCTCTTGTGTGAGAGTGTGACTGCCGCTCATTCCGCTAGGCTAGGAGTGTGCTAGGAGGTGAACTTTGACATAGTGGTTCTTCCAGCTCCAAGTGCCAAATGAGGCGTAATTAGGCTTGTTAGAAAGCTGTGTTAATTTCATTTCTCAATCAAGAGTTGATTCAGACATTCACATTCTTTGCAAACCTACATTCGCTTATGTAATTTCTGTCTGTGCAACCTGCAACTCCCTCACAAACAGTTGGTCCTGCCTAGGCGGCTCTTGGTAAGCCTGATCACCTCCATGAGGGCTGTCCCAGTTTCCATCAGTGGTATCAGAGCTAGAACAAGGCTTTGTATCATCCTAGAGGCATTCCTTGCACCCTGCTGTGTGAGAGAACCGTTTGTGGGCTGAACGTTGCACTAGTATGGCGGCATCCGCTTCCGTGGTGGCCGGCGTCAACATCGCCAAGTTCAAAGGCAAGAACTTCTTCAACTGGAGCAGCAACATGAAGATGGTGTTGATGGAGAAGGGTCTATAGAGCCAGGTGGATGAGAAGGAGAAGGAACCAGCAGAAAGCTCCCTCTATCCTGGCGAGGCCCGTACCTACAGCGAGAAGCGTGGCCGCGTCCTCGCAACCATCTACCTCCACCTCGCCGAACGGCAGCAACTCCTTGTCCGTGGCATCCTCATGCCCAAGGAGGTTTGGAAAAAGCTTGACTCCACTTATGCTTCCAATTCAATCCTCATGAACATGCAGGTGCGCCGTCGCTTTCACACTGTGAAGATGGATGAGTCTGGATCCATGATTGACTACATCAACATGGTGAAGTCTCTCTCTGACCAGCTTGCTGCAATTGAGGATCCGGTCAAGGAGTGTGTGCTCATGCTAACCATCCTCTCTGGCCTTCCTAGCAGGTACACTCCTCTCATTGTTGCCCTGGACCAGTGCGGCGACAAGCTCTCCCTCAATGATGTGGGGGAGCCTGCTGTTTGAGGAGGAACGGCGCAAGGGAGAGGAGGGCGGAAGTGGACTAGACATCGCTCTCATCACCAACTCTGGTCATGGGGGTGGTGCTGCACCAACCAGGGGCAACGACGGAGGAGGGAAGAAGAAGGGTAACTGCCACTACTGCACGAAGCCGGGCCATTGGGCACGCAAATGTCGAAAGAAGGAGGCAGACCTTGCGGCAAGAGTGGGAGCGGGAAAGCATTCCGACGCTTCCGCAAACATAGCAGATTGGGAGAGTGGGTTTGTGACCACCATCCGGATCGTGCATGTCTCTAACAATACCGCCTTGTTCTGCATCATCGACTCGGGAGCCACGCGGCACATGACGTGTCGCCGGGAGTGGTTCGTCGTCTACACCGCCATCGAGCCTCGTCGGGTGTACATGGGGGACAATCATGTGCAAATGGCGGTTGGGGAGGGTGAGATTGTGTTTTGTGCTTCCATTGAGGGTAAGCACGTGGAACGTCATGTGAAGGGGGTGCTCCATGTTCCGGGGCTGGCAGCTAACCTCCTCTCAGTCTCATCTCTCATCTCCGAAGGCATGCAGGTTTGCTTTGAGAATGGTGGCTGCACCATCTCTGCCCGTGCAGGCCGTGTGCTAGCAAAAGCGAACAAGGACGGTCTTTACTGCCTCTACATGGCGTCGAAGAAAGAAGCCGACTCAGCATTGGCGACGAGAGAGGGAAAACACGACATCGGCCTGTGGAACCGCTGGCTCGGTCACCTCGGCTTTGGCGCCATCATCTCCATGCAGCAGATGGTCCTTGGTCTGGAGCTCAAGGGGGTGAAGCAGCCTGGTGCATCCGCTTGTGAGAGCTGCATTGAAGGGAAGCAAGCCCGCACTCCTTTCACGGGGGAAGGGAAGGGGGTGGCTGAGCTTCTCTCACTTGTTCACTCTGATTTGTGCAGTCCTATGCCATCACAGTCGCTGTCCGGCAAGTTGTACTTTGTCACGTTCATTGATGACAAGTTGAGGAAGACGTGGGTACCCTTCCTGGCTGGCAAGGATGCGTGCTTTGATGCTTTCAAGGCGTGGATTGCTGTTGCACAGAATGAGAGTGGCAGGCGGTTGAAGGTGCTTCGTACCGATGGTGGAGGAGAGTACCTCTCCAACGACTTCCGCACCTTCCTCAAGCATCGCGGGATCAAGCACGAGGGCACCCCACCTAGAACACCGCAGCTGAATGGCGTGGCTGAACGCGCGAACCGCACACTCATGGAGTGTTTTCACACCATGCTCCAATATGCGGAGCTCCCACCAACTTTCTGGACGAAAGCGGTCAACACTGCCGTGTACCTGAAAAACCGGAGTCCCACGCGCGCCGTGCCGCTTATGACACCGGAGGAGGCGTGGACGGGACGCAAGCCAACAGTGACGCACCTGAAAGTCTTCGGGTGTGGTGCATTCGTGCACGTGCCTACCGGCAGCCGTAGCAAGCTAGACGCAAAGTCAGTGAAGGCCGCCTTCCTTGGCTACGACACCATGGAATACCGCCTCTACAACCTCGCTGCATTGTGAGAATATGTGACTGACGATGATGAGGAATGCGGAGATACTGCAAAGATATGCCTGAAAACGAAGAATTACTTGTGAAAGATAAGACAAGTTTGGGGATATAGTCTCTCCTACAAGTCTGCGTAGAAATGCACAAGGGCAACAATAGCGCCAAATTGTAGCCATGTGGTTCAAATTGATTTTTAGCCTGAAGGCAACGGATGGGATGCATTGATGGTTGGAGACACTCAATCACCACAGTTTTGGCCCAGTGGTGTTAATTTTGCATTAATTCAGAGGCCCCTTACATCTCAGTCCCCTCTTGTCTTGTCCCACATGCATACACATACACACACACACACACACACACACACACACGCACACACACACACACACACACACACACACACA
>SZWC01000569.1:195530-208345 GCA_023375785.1 Penium margaritaceum | reverse complement strand
ACACACACACACACACACACACACACACACTCACACACACACACACACACACACACACACACACACACACACACACACACACACACACACACACACACACACACACACACACACACACACACACACACACACACACACACACACACATCTGCGTGCGTAGGAGACTGGGTGCCATGGCTGCAACTGGAGATCATCCCCACAAGATTGGAGTTGCACACGTTGAAGCAAGTCTCTCCAGGCAGAAAAAGTAAAATCCAAATATATGGTTTCGGCCCACATGATGTTCTCAGGACCATCTCTGAACTGTTTGGTTTTTCTCACGACCTTGGGCACTTTAGGATGCCCTGGTCTGTCTACAAACATGCACATGGGTTCCAAAGGAGCTGCTTTATGTTTGCAGGTGCTGGTCCTTAGGGGGGCCACCATGTAAGTAGCAAAAGCTTGCAAGCAGAGAACACTTAGCAAGCCAAGAGGTAAGTGGTGCACACACGACGTCATGCATGAGGCAAGCTCAAAGCACTTACAGGCTCAAGAGACGAGCAAGGAGTTACAAGAAGGATGTCGGTGGAGATCCAGGTGTTAGCAACCGGTTGACCGGGCCACCCGTACAAGACGTTCAATGTGTGGCCCGGAGACCATCCCGGGTTCGAACCAGACCAGTCGACAGCGTGCCGCTGACGGCTTCTTTCACTTTAGAAGAACCGAAATTGTGGTCTTGTAGGATCAACAACCCAGTGCAACAATTCAAATTTCTACCTTAAAATGCATTTTAGTAATTCAAATAGCCACATCAACCACGCGCATGTGTGGATGCTCCAGTGTTTGCTAAGCAGATGTTAACAGCAACTCTTCTCTCAAGAACAACTGAACATGATGTTGCAGGTGCCAATCTTGCACCCCGTTGAGATGCCAATAGAGCATGGTACATCATGTTTGCATCGTGAGCTTCACTTCAGTTTAGTCATGTGTAGTGACAACATGTGTTTGGGCAGAGTCAAGAGGTCACTTGCGTGCCTTACAGCCATAACCAAAACACCATGCCAGCATTGTCTTGGACAATGGTGAGTAGCCGTCCTCGGCTTTTTGACAACCAGTGGGGCTCGACCCCAAGATGGCGGTGTGACCTCCCATGCATGATGCACGAGCGAGGTGCATGCTCACTGGTGTTTTGACTCTCCCTTCACTAGGCTCACTTCTTGTCTTGGTTCTAACTGTAATTTTGTGAAGTACTTTGCGCATTGTACATGGCGTGCTTGAAGTGGAGGTCTCTTCACACTCCTCCTTCAAGTTCACCTAACTTGCACCCTCGGGACTGACTATTGGTGTCAAATCAAGGAGTGTACATCCCTCCCTGCACTTCAATTGGCCCTTGAAACCTTGGATTCCATTTTGAGCCCACTTCCTACATTCTATGCACTACGTGTCTCTACCTTAGCCCCGCAACCACACATTCTATTCTGTTAGGTAGATCTACAGCTGTGTAGCTTTGCAATCCACTGCAAAACGTGCAAGCCTGCAATGGATGATGTCAGGTTGGCTGTTTATTAGGACATCTCCATTGCCATCGGCCTCCCTGCCACCACCCCATGCTTTGCATCAGCTGCTTCCACTACAATAGCCTTATTTATGCCCAAACTGTCCCAGTGATCTCTACCTCACAGCATTTTCTGCCTGCCTCTTTGCATCTTCTCCAATACAACCTCAGTACCTACGTCTATAGCGGCCATCTCGGCCGCATCTACGACCCCTCTTATAGGAACTTCTTCTACTGTTGAATCTGCCCCTGCTTCAATTGTCACGGCTATTGTATCTCCGAGAGCGGTTGTCACAACACCTGCTTCCTTCAGCTCATCGTTACTTCCTTCAGGCGACATCGGCTCATGAGGCCTCTGTGGAACATCTGTAGATTCTACTTGTTACAGCAGTGGCTCTGACCTCTCCGATACATCTATCCCATTCTTCACCTCTAGTGCTTCCACCTCTCCCCCCTCTACCTATAGCGGCCAGAATCTGGGCATTTTAGCGGCCAAGAAATGGAAGAAGGTTAAGAAGAGATGCAACAAGCTAGAGCAGTTGTAGCAACAACAGCAGCTGATGAGCAATGGTAGTGGACATTCTATGAACCGCTACAATGGTGGAGGTGCTCACCACTACATGGAGTGTGATAATCTCCTTGATTGGCCTAGGATCATGCAAAGCCTACAAGCAGCACACGCATAGCGGATGTCTGCAGGTGACACACAAGTGGGTCGTGCGGTGACCACAACTACAGCACATGCAACCGCTTCACCACATAGCAGAGGTCATCTGGACCCTTGAGATTGTACGATCATCGAGTTTTTCTGCTTTGAGTATGTTGTCACAGCCAGGTTGTCCTTAGAAAGCTTTTCCTAGTATGTTTGTTGCCTCTAACTATGCAACTAGGGGAGCTCAATTAGCTTGTGATGAGGACGGGCCTAATAGTAACGACCGGCTTGACGATTATCTGAGTTCTTTGTTTTTTTCCTAAGCGTCTTGTGGAGGTAGAGTATTTTATGGCATGTTGTTCAGTGAATTCATTATGCTCAGTCTTGTTGCATCTGTTTAGCCCGTTTGCACAAGGTGTGGTCAATCGATGAACAAGTTTGATGCCTGTCCAATAAGTTGGGATAATGCGGTTTGAGGATTTGTCTGGCTACTTCTATGTTTCCAATGTACTCTTTGTCCCTCCTCTTAAGCTCTGTCTGCTGTGTATTTACACATGCACTAGGATTGGTCTTACTGTTGAGCACTTTGTTGAATCTACCATCGTGATGAATCTCAATAGTTGTTGATGACCCATATTGTGTGTCATCTTGCGCTTCCTCTGTCTACTCGCCTTCCTTTGCATCTGTGCGTGTGTGTCACTTTTTTTTTCTCTCCTGAATATCAGCATTTGTTGCATTGCCGTCTTTGTCATATGAGCTCAGACGCTGTGTCCAAGCTAGTTTGGACTCACCCAGCCCTCGGTCTTGATGAGGCTTCCTTAGAGAAGCCGTCCAAGAATGACTATCTTGTTTGCGCTCATGGTAAGATGCATCATGACAATTTCTCTGACTCCACTTCGAGGGCACTACGTCTGCTCGAGTCGGTCCACTCAGATATTCTCGTTCCCCTTCCTTTCAAGTGTCACTTAGATCAGGGGCAATATATTCTCACCTCTCTGATGAATTAACCTGGATGTGATGGCTCTATAGCTTCCAACACAGGAACGATGTTACCCTTGTGGTCCGCCTATAGTTGGTGAAAGTTGAATGCCAGTTTTGTCACACCCACCAAACGTTTTGCTTAAATTGTGGTGGCAAGTTCTGAAGTGAGGTAAGCACCTTCTGTGCTGAGCACAGTGGTTTTCACCAGCTTCACGCCCATGCTACATCACATCAGAACAGCATGTCTGAATGATGGAACCATACCATGGAGGGTGCAGTCCGCGCCATGCAATCTGATTACGGTCTCCCAGAGTCTTTTCCCTTTGAGGATTTCTCCTACTTAACATGGGTCTAGAACCGCCTGTCCCATGGTCCTCTTTCAAACCATGTCATGTTGTACTAGTTGTGATTTGGCCATAGCACTGACCTCTATATCGCTCGTGTCAAGGGCTCCTTAGCCTGTGCCACGTACATCAAGGACTAGCAAGAGTCCAAGGTCTTAACTCGCAGTTGCACATGTGCCTCCCTTGGAACTTTGCTCTAGTCAAAGGCCTGGAACTTCTGGAACTCCGCTCATCGCTGCATCGTCTTCAAGGCTCTTACCTACCGCTGACAGTCACTCCCACGCTGCTGTCACCTCCAGCTGGAGCATCTCTTTAACCTCCTATAAGTTAGCGTAAGCTGCCTCGGACATGCAAAGGTGGTCCATGTCTTCTGCCCATAGGACCAACTTTGCCTCACTCAATGCTACATACGCAGACTGCAAAAATCGCAAGTAGAACTCCATCTGTATCTCTGCTGCTGAAGACAATGGATTCAGTGCTGTTGCATCCTCCTATGGGTCAACCAAACTCGCAATGTAGTGAGATGTTGAAAAATCGGATGTAATTGAAGGTGTCGCATCCCGATTGTAGCTCGTGTGTGTGAGACGACGAGGGATTAGCGGTCGCGTGCCAAGAGAGAAGGAGATGGTAGAGTCTAGAGAGTTGGTGGATCATGTGGAGATGTTGTTGGTGTAGGTACTCTCACTGTCGATGTGATCAACAGGGTCACCAATGGATGAACACGCGAGGGAAGAACTGAGATACTACTGATGAGATGACTCTATCCGCGTAGTCTGATCTACAACAATGTTCTTCGCTGCCGACGTAGTGGATATAGCTATGCATGACTTCGGCTTGACGAGTAATCCCATGCCAGTCAAGGCAAGGAGCAAGCGCAACTGGCACTGATGCATAGTCTCATCGAGAAGATAGGTTGCTGTCACCTTTGCATGTCCGAGGCAGCTTACGCTAACTTACAGGAGGTTGAAGAGATGCTCCAGCTGGAGGTGACAGCAGCATGGGAGTGACTGTCAGCGGAGGGGAGTACCACAACTATGGGCATGAGCTTTCCACTATTAGGATCTTGTACATTCGTCCTTGGGGAGGATCCTATACTAGCTCCTAGTACGATTTCTACTGGAGACACTACCTCGTAAGACGTGATCATGCCTTTACCTTCGGCCATCCTCATTTCCGACGAATCCATCATCGCTCCGCTTTCTATATCTATTTCCATCACGGATCTTCCTCCACCTGCCTCAGCAGCTCCATATTCATATTTTTCCACCTGTCAAGGTCCAGCCGAGTGTGCCAGTCCTCCTCCCCTTGTGGCAGTACACCCTTGTGCTTCAATGTTCTCCATCAAACCTCGGAGGCCAGCTCTATAACTTCATCCACGGCTGCGTGCTACTCATCCACTCCCTGCCCTCCGGCATACCCTGATGCGCCACTGTATAGCGGAGAGAGGAGAGAATGAGGGTTGGGACTCGTGGCGGTCTCATGAGCATTGGCATACTCCCTGAGGTATAGAGACGGCGATTGTGGTGGTAGCTAGAGCTCCATCCTTCATATGGCAGCAGAATCGTGCATGGTAGTGTGTGCATGTCCGCCTTCTACCGCTCCCTACTGGTATCCGAGCATGAGGGAGAGACCCCTCCATTTCATCGATCCTTGGTGGCTTGTGGTGCGGCACATGCGACATTCACGGTTGCGCGATTGTGGCCGTGACACTCTCACCCGTCCATGCCGCAACTTTGCCCTACAATTCAGTAGTCTCCCCTCCTGTCTGATCCGGGCTCTTGTCACTGTGTTACCCCGGCTTTGTACTCGGGCGCTCTATGTGCCACGACACTCTTGCCTCGGTCCGCCGTACCCTAAAAAAAAATCTCCGGACCTCAGCAACACTGTGACGCCGGGGCTCTCTCGCCACGGCCGACCGCCTCTCAGCGGTCCCACAGTCCCACAGGTCTGGAGCACCACGTGCCTCTGCACTCACCGTGGCCAGTTGTGTCTCAAACATCTTCGCACTTCCGCAGGTTCGTCACTCCTCTACTCTGCAACACTATGAGACTGAGTCCTTCTGGACTCGGTGGCTAGCATTTCAACAGCACAACTGTGCTGTTGGACCGCAGGACTATGTTTCAACAGCGCCACGACGCCAAGCCTCCTGGCCATTGAGCACTGCTTCTCAGTACGCCCTGCTTCACTCTCTCTCAACTAGCAGCAGTAGCAGCAGCCGCTTCAGCAACCTCATCTGCCACCCTGGCTGCACCACGGAACGCAAGATCCATCCCCACCTCTCCAAGGGGCTTGCGTGATCGCACCCGCCTCGACGAACTGATTGATCGTCACAAGGAGGAGGCGGATATTGTGGCGTGGTTGCGCCTCCGCCGTCGTTGTGACAGCCCTGGGTACTACCCCGGGGAAGACTACGATCCTGCAGACGATGAGGCGCGCAAAGACGCTGCTCTTTACGTGGCTTACTTTCAGTCCGCTTCGGACGACTCTCCGACCGTGCAAAACGCCCCAACAACGGGGCGACCACGTGAGCAATGTCGTCCCTCAACTCCAGTAAGGTCCGGCATTGCTGCAGCATTCTCCACATCACCCGCTTCCGCAATTGTTGCTACTGTCTCATCTTCCTCTGACCCTCTTACAGTCGCCGTAGCGGCCAGCGCAGCTGTAGCCAAAGCACTTACCCCATCAATACAGCGCAAACCCGACTTTGACTCTGCTCTACCCCACTTCACCTCCAATCTCACATTCCACTCCTGGGAGGTTCGTTTCAGTGCCTAGGCATAGGGGGAGCAGCTCTGGGAATATTGCTATGAACCCAATCCCTCTGCCAATCCACCCTTTGTGCCAGTCAAGTCTGAGTCTGCACGTGCTGTCCGTGCCCTCATTCGGGCCGGACCCGACGATCTCACTTATGAGATTGGGTCTTACAATGCTGACACTGCACGCCGCACCCACGCTGAGCCGGTTGGTGCTTACGCACCGATCAAGCAGTGCATGACAATCACTGGACATGCTGCACAGAGCGTTCTCACCGTCCAGTTCAACATGCTCTCCATGCGTGCTGATAAGACTGCTGGCGCCTATTGGGCTCGCAGTCTGCGACTACTGCGCGACCTTGGCAAGGCCGCTCCTGGTCAGCTCCCAGTTGTTCTCTCCATCGTCAACGATCTCATCCCGGAACTCAGTAACATCTTTCGTGAGGTGAAGGCAACGGAGCTTGAGCGTCTGGCTGCCATCCATGCTCCCGCTGACGCACCCCCTGGCATTGGTGCATTGTGAGAGTTTACCTCCCAACGTCTGACCGACTGGTGGAGCTCAGTACAGAACAAACGCATTCATCGTGCCACCGTTGCAGCAGCAGCCACCGCACTTCCTCCTTCCTCCACCTCCTCTGCCTCTGGTTCATCCTCCACTACCACCTCTACCACTACTGCCACATCTCTTGCCGCACAAGGGGGTGGTCGAGGCGGGGGAGGCACTAAAGGTAAAAGCCGCGGGGGTGTCTCTGGCAGTGGGGGGCAAGGCAGAGGTGGCAGGGGTCGCGGTCCTGATAGAGCCGCATCCCCTGCTTTCTCCACCAGCACTGTCACGTGCTGGAACTGCGGCGCCACTAGTCATGCGGTGCCCAAGTGCCTTGCACCACCTGATGATGCTCGCCTTGCCTCGGCTATGGGTGCACATTGGACACGCTCCTCGGGGTCTGGTGGCGGCTCTGCACGCTCCTCCACCTCCGCAAGGTCCAGTGGTAACTCTACACGCTCTCACTCCTCCTCGCCTACAACTGCTGCCTACAGCACTGCTCTCTCCTCACCGCCCCTGCCCGCCCCCTAGGGTTGGCCCCCGGGGTTTGGCGGACCTGTCTACTTCAGACCTCCCTCTGGCTTCTACAACCCTCCGCCGTGGGCGTCATCCACTCTCGGCCCCCAGCATCCTTCCTCTGGCATCCTCATCACCGCTCCATCTGAGGACGACCGCCAACTGGACTCTGCACTCTCCCATGCCGTTCACCATCGTCACCTTCGTGATCAGGGAGGTGAGAGTGTGCGTTCGGTTGAGGGGGGGGCTTGCATGTGCCGTTGATTCATTTCTTCGTGGGCCGCCCCCAGGTCATTTTCAGGGTTGTTCCCCAGTCGATGTTCCGTGGATTGAACAATGGCAGTCGTACAGTCTTCCCCGCTGTCTTGCCGCCTTCCCCCATTTGATGTTCCGCCTTTGCCATTGCTGCCGTGAGTCGTGACCCTGCGTGTGTCCGCATGACGGGTAGCTTCTTAATCCTTGATTCAGGGGCCACCCACCACATGACCTCCTGTCGTTCTTCGTTCGTTTCTCTGGGTCCCGTTGGCTCTGTTCGCTTTGTTTGTACCGGCTCTGGCCAGCTTCTCCCTGTCCAAGGTGTTGGGGTTGTCCGCTTTGTTGGCCCTGGGGGGGGGGGACTTTTTCTCCCTGACGTTCTGTACGTGCCCGCTCTTGAGCTCACTCTACTGTCTGTCACGGCGGTTGACGACCAGGGCATGGACTTCTCCTCCAGCCGTGGCATTGCATCTGTGTTGCATTGCACCACTGGTCGTGTTCTGCTTCGTGGCACTCGTGATCGCTTGTTTTGTGTGCCTTCATTCGCACCCCATCCCTCCTCCACCGCTCTTGCCCACGTGGCTTGCTCCCTTACTCCAGTACATGCACAATTGCTCCATCTCCGCCTTTGTCACATCCACACTGCTGCTATTGACAGTCTGCTGTGGGACATGCCCGCTCATGGCCTTAATGTGGACACGTTCTCTGCCCCTTGCCCTGTTGACTACCTTGACTGTACCCCAGGCAAAATGCATCACTCCCCATTTTCTACGTCTGAGTCCCGCACATCTCACCCGCTTGAACTCTTGCACGCTGACGTCATGGGACCTCTTGTCCATGACGCTCTTGGGGGTGTCGGTCAGTACGTCCTCTACCTCACGGACGACTTTTCTCGCATGCTCTGGGTCTTTGCCCTTCGGCAAAAAAGTGACGTTTGTCCCACTCTAGAGACCTGGCTGCCTCAGGTTGAACTGACCTGTGGTCGTCGTCTCAAGGTTTTTTGCTGTGATCGCGGTGGTGAATTCATGAATCCCACTGCTCGCTTCTTGACGGCTCGTGGGGTATGTATGGATCCTTTGGCTCCCTACACACCCCAACAAAACGGTGTCTCTGAACACTGGAACTGCACCCTTCGATGTGCTATATGACCTGGGTGTGGAATCGTATCCCCCACGGTCCTCTTCCTCACCACATCACTCCCTTTGAATGCTGGTACAGCCGTCGTGCTAACCTCCGTCTGGCTCGTGTTTGGGGCTGTGTGGCTGCTGCCTGGCTACCCGAGGACTTTTGTGGAGGCAAACTTAGCCCTTGCGCCCGTCTCTGCACTTTTCTTGGTGTTTCTGCCATGTCAAAGGCATGGCGCTTATGGGACCCTGACTGCTCCCGTGTCATTGAGTCGCGTGACGTCCTCTTCTTTGAGGATATCTTCCCTCGTGACCTATCTCATGTCCCTCCTCCTTCATCTCTCTCCTTGTTTCGTCGGCTTGGGGGGGGTGGGTCTGTTCCAGCCTCCGATCTCCGAGCGTTCTCCTCTCCCTCTCACACGGCATCCCCTGTCACTCCCACGGACAGTGACGAGGACTCCTTCTCCTCGTCCTCCCATGCCTCTTCTGAGTCGGGCACATCAGAGCCCTCCTCGAAGTGCGTGACGTCCTTCCCCTCAGCTGGCAGTCCTGCGTTCTCACCGTTCGCTGGCATTCCTCAGTCCTCGCACTCGGTAC
The DNA here is from genome assembly GCA_023375785.1 of Penium margaritaceum. Classification (NCBI taxonomy): domain Eukaryota; kingdom Viridiplantae; phylum Streptophyta; class Zygnematophyceae; order Desmidiales; family Peniaceae; genus Penium; species Penium margaritaceum. Next base: position 199,045 of record SZWC01000569.1, on the reverse strand, counting down.
CTACTCCCACACAGTCCCCTACCCACTCTACTCCCAACTCATCTCCTGACTCTGCGTCTTCTCCAGTGATGGACACTACCGTAGGTGACGCTTCTCAGGCTCCGGTCTCCGGCCCTGAGCCCTACACTTGTGGAGACTGCGTGCTCTCCCTTCCTCTCAATCCTCTCAACCCTCTCGTGAGGGCGCTCGTCCTTCCAGGGTGCCTGGTGAGTCTGTTCCCGTTGGCTCGACCAATGCCTCTCAGCCCACTTAGCGGGTCACCCGCTCCAGCACCTCTTCCTCCACAGTTGGTCACTCAGTACGACCCACCGGTCTTGATGCACTAGGCATGTCGGTGAGTGTTGTACACCCCAACTCTGCCGTTGGCTCCGCTCTTATAGTCCATGAGTTCCACAGCGCACTTGAGTCCTCCATCGCCCGTTATGTCGCCGCTTGCTTTGTGGCCTCTGGCCTTCCCACTCTTCCCCCTGAGCCCACCACTGTCTGGCAGGCTCGTGAGGAAGCAGACGCTGACCTCTGGGAGAAGGCCATGCAGGAGGAGCTCACGGCCCTCCAGGAACATGGAGTCTTTGGTCTCGTGGATCTCCCTGCGGGCAGCAAGGCGGTCTCTACACGGTGGGTCCTTTGGCGTAAGCTGATGCCGGATCCCTGGGGTCGACTTTGATGAGACCTTTGCACCTGTCGGAAGGTACACCACCGCTCGAGCACTGTTGAGTCTTGTCGCCCAGCACAACTAGGAACTAGAGCAGATGGATTTTAACAATGCTTTCCTACATGGGAAGCTTGACAAAAAAATCTATATGATCTAGCCCCCCGGTTTCACCGATGGCACGAACAAGGCCTGGAGATTGCGCAAAGCCCTCCACGGGCTCAAGCAGTCGCCACGTTGTTGGAACATGGAGATCTCCTCTACTCTCGAGCGGGGAGGTTACCGTCACAACACGGTTGATCCAGCGCTCTTCTTGAGCGCCCCCTCAGAGCCGTTCGTTGCCATACTCGTCTACGTCGATGACCTGCTCATCGCCTCACCCAGTCCCGCAGCTGTCCAGTCAGTGAAGAATCTGCTGCAGTCTGCGTACAAGATGAAGGATATGGGTCCTGCACGAGTATGGAGCTTGAGCATGACAGCCGTCGTCGCACCCTGCATGTGCACCAGGCTGCATACATCCGCACGCTGGGGGAGTGCTTTGCCTCACTCCTTGCAAACATCCCCACCGCATCCACACCGATGACCCCAGCAGGTCAGCGCATGCTGAAGTTGCTGGACTCAGCACAGCTGGGGGAGCTCGTTGATGTCACCGACTATCTCAACGGGGTTGGCTCCCTCATGTATCTTGCCACCACCACTCGGGCGGACGTTGCCTTCTCGGTCAACTTTCTTGCCCAGTTCTCCCAGTAGCCTCGACAGAAACACCTTGAGGCCGCACTGCGCGTGGTGCGCCACGCGTTGTCCACTGCACGCGTGGGACTCTGCTACGGTGCCCAGCCTTCAGTGGTCGTTGACGACTACACAGACAGTGACTGGGCACATGACACGGATGCTCGTAGGCGCACTGATTACATTTTTCTCGTCGGTGGGACTGTTGTCTCTTGGAAGAGTGGAAAACAGGGCTGTGTTGCTCGAAGCTCCAGCGAGGCTGAGTACGTGGCTCTGGGTGCAGGTACGTGTGAGAGTATGTGGCAGTCCCGCCTGTTGCAGCAGTTGCGTGTTCCTATTCGCTGCATCACCCTGTGCTATGACAACCAAAGTGCAAAGGCAATTGCTGAGCACTATGGCATGTATCATTCTTGCACAAAGCACATCAACATTGAGAATCACTTTGTACGCGAGCGCATTGCTGCTGGAGAAGTTCAGGTTGTCTGGGTCGACACTCGTCAGCAGCGTGCAAACTTTCTCACCAAGGCACTCAGCAGTGGCATGTTCAAAGCGGCTGCGCATGCTGTTGGCTTGCTGCGTTCTTGTGATACCCCAGGTTGACGTGAGTCCTATGATGTACCATTTGTTCTATGCGTGTGTGCTCTGTTTGTCTGTGGGTCATGGGGGAGTGTTGGTTGTGGTCATGACACGTGCAAATGCCCTCTTGTCTCAACGCACACACACACCTAACCACTGCAGGTGATTGATCTTGACTGAGGCTCTCCGGTGCAAGACTGTGACACAGCTTGGGGCGCACAGTGGTGGTGACACCATCAAGTCGCAGAGTGGTGGCCACAGCACCAACGCTGTCCTTATGACGAGCCTTAGTTTAGTGATAACAACACATGCCAAAATGGGGGATACCTTTGGAGACATGCATGTTTGTGGTGTGACAGGTTTCCTACATACTTGCATGACTCTAGCGTAGTGCACCGGGTTGCTGATCCCTCGGGACCACACGTCCGGTTTATACCGGCGTGTGAGAAACCACCTGGAGCTCGCTCGCTCCAGGGTCAAGTTCGATCCCTCGGTAGCGTCCGGGCCCCACGTCAAGTGATTCGCATGGGTGGCCCGGTCAACCGGTTTTTACCACTTCGCTCACTTGTTACTTACACACTTGTTGCAACTCTCCTCTCTTAAGGTTTTGAGCTTGCCCCCGATCCATGGTTCCTCCCGTGGCCTGCTACTTGCTTGCTTTCCTGCTTGCTTAGCAATCTCAACTACCTACACTCGCCTCCCTCAGTCACCTGTGTCAGTGATGTGTGAGATGTGCAACGAGGCCAGAGGTCACTACACGTCTGTGACACATAAACCAACATCGGGAGGCCTGAACTTGCCTAGCCTGGCTGGCCGAAAATGCCAGTGTGTCAACGTCAAGTTTGGGTGTGTATGGGGTACATTCTACGTTTTCTCATCGGTCGAGACCCGGACACACGGTTGACTGTTCCGGTGCCTCGGTAGACCTCTGTTGTGTGGTTTCATGTTTTGTGACACGTGTATTCCCCCTACGTGCCTTTTGGCAAGACGGGGATGACGGGGCCTGGTGGGCTAGCCGCTGTTGGTTTGTGTGGCTTCCACCCGCCACGACTGACACTGCTAGTTTACTGATATACCCACATTCGGGGTATATGGCAGAGGAGAGCGTGACGACACGACGAGCCTCCGGACTGCACCGAGACTTCTCCAGCACCTACGACAGCGCCGGCGAGACGCGGTCGATGCGTTCGGGCAGCCATGTGGGCTTGTCAGGAGGTAGGAGAGTTTTCTCGGTGGGTTCAGACCCGCGCACCCGGTTGACTGTACCGGTGCGACGAGGAGACCCGATGGCTATTGTGGGGCTTCCGATGTTCGGAAAGCCGTGTGTGATGTCTGGACGCTGATTCTGAGATTTTCTGGCACTGTTCCTATTTTCTCGGTGGTCGAGACCCGGGTACTCGGAGAGCTGTTCCGGTGCCTCGAGGAGACCACCGTTATTGTTATCGTGGTGTACGCAGTGTGTTCTCCCCGCTGACCTGTTTCGGCTCAGCGGGGGTGACGGGGCCCGGTGCGGCTAGCTGCCGGCGCCCCTACTTAAGCCCGCTAGGGGCTCAGTTGTAAT
>SZWC01000569.1:106658-139222 GCA_023375785.1 Penium margaritaceum | reverse complement strand
GGTCAGAATCTGCTAGAAAAATAGTAGTGAGGAGTTATGGCAGCCTAAACCCAGATAGTGCCCACGACGGTTTATGCTGCCAAACAGGGCCATGCAACATGCAACTGGGACCCTAGGCAGTGCATGACGACGCAGGCATGATAGTACGCGCTGGGCGCATGCAGACAGCGACTACGGCGGCAGTGACTGCCGGCAGTGCGACCGCCAAGGAGGCCTGCCGATGGAGCTGAACACGTCGCCGGAGAGAGGGGGCTCCAGCGAACCGCGAGACGACCTCAGCGTACGTCGGCTCCACCGGATGACACTCCATCGGCGTCGAGTCTCGCCATCAGTCATCTGCACGCCGATGTACACAAGCCGGGAGGACACAACAGAGCACAATGAGCACAAAAAACCAACAGGGGGCAGTTGGCTTGTTTGCCCCCGACTGTCAGAGTGAATATTGTGTTTCACAACGCGATGGGCTGTTTGTGTAGTAAAAGAAATTCCCTCTCGGAAAGATTAGGGACTCGTGTACGTCCAATACGTGACACTTCCCCCTCTTTGGCCGTGATGTCCCCACACGCGTATAGATGTGACCTGGTGACGGCGGTAAAAGCCGTCGATTAAATGATCGACGTCTCGGAGGATGTCGTAGGCTTCCCAGCTGTTGTGCGCAGCGTCATAGCTGTCCTGGCCTGTCCACATTCTGTCGTTTTTCCTCGTCGTTGATGACAGAAGATGTCCTCGATGATGTACTTTGTGTCCTCGTCCACTTGAACATGCGGAGGGGGAGGGACATCCCTGCCGGGCAAGTTCTCTCCGGGGTCTCGGTAGTGCTTGATTCTCCTAACATGGAACACCGAATGAACTTGCATGGTGTTGAGGAGTTTCAGTCGCGCAACCACTGGGGTTTGCATGCGCTCAATCTCAGACGGTCCCACCCATCGTGGTTTGAGCTTCGAACAGTCGGCTCCGCGGGGATTGATGTTGGCCGAGCTGAGAAGGACTTTGTCTCCAGCGATGAACATGTCGTCGCTGCAATGTCGGACAGCTGCTCGCTTCATCGCTGCCTGTGCCTTCGCGAGGATTTGTCGTGTTTGCTCCCAAATGGTGGACAAGTCCCAACTGGACGTCGGACGCGGGGATATTGCTTTGACTTTGCAGTCCGACTGGAGTGGCGGGAAGGTTGTCATACACCATTTCAAACAGAGTTTCGCCCCTTGGAGTGGAAACTGCCGAAACACTGATGATTTTGGCGGTCGTAGGTTTTTGTGCCCAATCCGTCTTGTGAGTTTCGCATAGCGTTCGACGAAGTTGTTCCAACACCTTATTTGTCTACTCGGTTTGACCATCGGTTTGAGGATGAAACGCCGTCAAAAGTTGAATACGGCTGTTGTAGCGAGACATCAGTTCGCGCCAAAAATCGCTAGTAAACCGACCGTCTCTGTCGCTTGTGATGGTTCTCGATACGCCGTGTAGCGGCACGATGTTGCCCAAAAACAGCTGTGCTGTTCTTTCTGCGCTGACGGTGGTTGTGAGAATGAGATGGGACATTTTTTAAAACATGTCGACGACCATGATTGCATCATATCCCTCGGGCGTGACCGGCAATCTTGTGACGAAGTCCACGGAGATGTCCGTCCAAGGTTTCTACTCGTTTGTGTGGCTTCCACACGTCACGACCGACGCCGATTGATTACCCACATACCCCATTTTGGTGGTGTAGGGTAGAGGAGAGCATGAAGACACGAAGGGCCTCCGGAGTGTGTCGTGACTTCTCTAGCACCTATGACAGTGCCGGCGAGACGCAGTCGATGCGTTCTTGCAGCCCTATTGCCTTGTCGGGAGGGAGGAGAGTTTTTTCGGTGGATTGAGACACACGCACATGGTGGATTATACCGGTGCAACGAGGAGATCCGATGACTGTAGAAGTGCTTCGGATGTTTGGAAAGCCATTTGCGATATCTGGACGCTGATTCCGAGTGTTTCTAGCACTATTCCTATTTTCTCGGTGGTCGAGACCTGGGCACTCGGAGAGCTATTTCGGTGCATCGAGGAGACCACCTATGTTGTTCACGTGGTGTATGCAGTGTGCTCTCCTTGCTGACTTGTTTGGGCTCTGAGGGGGTGACGGGGCCTGGTGCGGCTAGCTGTCAGTGTCCCTACGTAAGTCCACGAGGGGCTCATTTGAAATCTCTCCCTGTTCTTGCATATAATGTGTTCCACAGTTAGCCAAATTCTTGCCGTTTTACAATGCACTCACACACAGAGCTCATGTTTGTTTTCGCATGGGTTTGCATGCCCTTATTAAGTTCTATCTTGGTATCAGAGCATAGGGGGGCGTGTGAGTAGCAGAAGCAGCAGAAGTAGTAGTAGTGGACGGAACGTAGAGAGAACGTACCACATGGCGCCATGCCGGTAGCAGCGTGGTGCAGCACGAAGTGACAGCACGTGAACGCCACAAGGACGATGAGCAGTGCACAATGGCAGTAGTGGATGCGACAACATCAGTAGTGGCGGCAGCTGTGGTTATGTGCAGCAGGAGAAGTGGCAGCAGAGCAGCCACTTAAAGCAACAGCAGGAGCGGCGGCAGTAGCAGTGACGGCAAGCGGTATTATTCGCAGCACCTACGCCTACGGTAGTAATAACAGCAGCGACAGCTGCTATGCTAACTAACAGCAGTAGCAACGATAAGAGCAGCAGCGACAACAGCAACAACATTACATAGCAGCAGTAGCAGTAGCCGCTGCAAGAGCGGCAGCGATAGCGGCAGCGTGCAGTAGCGGTGACAGTAGCAATACCGCATAGCAGTAGGAGTCGTTGCACCAGTGGCGGCTGTAGCAGTAGCGTGCAAAATTAGCGACAGTAATAGGAGTGGTGGAAATAGCAAGCAGAAGCAGTGGTAACAGCAAGCAGCAGCAGCTACTACGTAGAACAGTAGTAGCAGTAGGAGCAGAAGTAGCAACAGCAGTAGCAACCGTAGCAATTGCACCCGTTACCATAGCTGCTGCTACAAAAGGGCCTCACAGCCCTCCTCCAAGGGTCCCCCTCGGAGGGGCTCCCTTGAGTCCCCACAAAGGGGCACCTTGGAGGGGGCCTGTTGGCCCTGTCAAGCCCCCCCTCTCAAGGGGCCCCTCGGAGGGGCCCGTGAGCCCCTCGGCCCCGTCGGCCTCGTCGGCTGACCGACGGATGGAGCCGACGACGAGAGAGGAGCCGGACCCCTCCCCCTTCCGTTTGCTCCTCCCACCCACCCCGCTTGCTCGCACAAGCAAGCAAGCGAGTGTGCGCAGGAGGGAGGGCGAGCTGAACATCCCCCTCCCTCCTCTTGTGTTTTCTCTATTGTCCCAAATTAGGGGCAATGGGGAATAGGGGGGACGAGAAGAAAAAAAAACAAGAAGTTGAGGCAAAAACAAGGGAGGACTGAGGGCAAGAAGAGGGAAAAGGAAGAGAAAGGGGGATGAGGGCAAGAAAAACAAGAGAACAATCAACAAACATGTGCCACCGAGAATCGCAAATGCAATCTGTCTAGCAACCGCCGCAACATCATCCGCAGTGGCAGTAGCTGCAGTACCAATAGCAGCTACCGAGGCAGTAGCGACGGTGGTGTTGGAATGATGACGATTGCATAGTGTAGAGCACTTGTAGTAGCACTTGCAGTCTCCCCTTTCCACCCGATAGCAGACTGTCGTTGGCAGCGACTTCTTTTTTTAGATGCGTCGTGGACCGGTGTCTCTCTGGAGCCCGTGAATTGGTCCGCGCACTTCAATCTATAGGATCGATGGTGTATTCGGGTTTTTCCATCGTTGAGGACTTGGTCGTCTACCGCTTGGAGCAGCAACCTCACCTACAGTTGTCATACGTATTGTTCTGTTTTTGTTCTATTAGTGGCAGCAATACTAGTAGCCACAGCTGGTTAGACTCCCTTCTCCAGGGGTGATGTGGTAGTGTAGCACGCCCTGTATGATAACACTTGCTGACCGCAACGCCGTGACCTACAAGAAGGACGGTGTCTACTTGTCTCATCCTCTCCTGTGGCTTTGTGTTTACCACCAAGAGTAGGTATCCTTGGCACTATCCATCGTCTGTCGCACGAGATGAGTGCGCACACATCTGAGTAGGTGTCCTACGCATTCACCTGCTACTACTATGGTGATGGATGTCATGGTTGGCGTCAATGCTAGATGCGCCCTCGCGGCTGGCATCCACCTTGGCTTCAGCCGCGTCTGAGCATGCGTCCTCCATAGCATGCGAATCTGCCAGCGTTGGTAGATCCCATAGTTGGACCTTTGGTGACCATATTTGCCAAGATCCGCAGCCTCGGACGGATGGTGTAGAAGCTTTGTGACCTTGTCCTCACTGGACGTGCTTTTGCTACTTTTTTGTCGACAGCCTCCTTGATCACATCGCCTTCATCCTTTCCTCCTTTCTCATCCAATGGTGTCCCTTCAGCTCCACCTGCCGGCCAGTCCTAGGCTGCCACCATCCTTTCGATCCTCCACTCTCCTGTTACCATGATGCCACCTCAAGATGATATGTCCTTTTGTCGTCGCTCCAGTCGTGTGTTCACGTGGCATCGGTGTCAACGCTCCGCATGCCGTGCTCGGGCCAATCTTGACACATCATCCACCTCCTTGAATTCCGTTGCTATATCCGTCACGGGGGAGTGTGGTCCCTGCGTATTGCCTCCTGTGACCATAGCAACAGGATCCGCACCCTCGCGGTACCGGAGTGCCTCAACATCGGCTCAGGCAGATGCAGATGATACAATGGTAGTACATGATGTGGAGTATGACCCTGACATGGCGTTCATGGTGGAGACTTGCGTGTCGTCAAGCTTGACTTCCACGTCCGGGCTGGATCCAGATTTTCTGCAGCAACAAGTTGCATCAGGAGGAGTGCAGGCTTTGCGTCCTTTTGTGGTGCCACTCGTGACTCTGATCGGTGGCAGCCCGACGGTGGTACAAGAGTCTTGTATGGATTGGGATGCCTCTACCGGACATTTGGGGGAGTTCGTGCAGTAGGCTCACACAACCCCGGCGAAGGTTACAGTGCATGAGACATGTGTGTCATCAAGGTCAACATCTACGCTGGGGCAGGATCCGGACATTTTGTAGTAGTAGGTTGCATAAGGAGGAGTGCAGGCCCCGCGGCCCTGGGCGGTGCCACTTGCGACTCCGACCGGTGGCAGCGTGACGATGGCACAAGAGTCCCGTACGGCATGGGATGCTCTTTACGGACTTTCAGGGGCGTTGATGCACGAGGCTCACACTAGCTCGGTAGCATTCGCAGTGTAGGAGGAGAGGGGACCGGCGGGTCTTTTAGAGGTTGAGGCATTCTTGAGAGCAGCATTCCTAAGAGATGTCACTGGGATATGTGCTGCAGCAAACACGACAGGCTTGACCTTGTTATCGGCGCTACTTGTGGATCAGTTTCAACGTTAGGATTCGTTTAAGTTCCCAGAGTCTGTATGATTCAGCACACATGGCGGACCAGTGTGACACATGACAAATTCAGATGATGGGACTCACTCCATCATAAAGCGGGTGACAGTGACCAGTCTTCCCGACGAGATGGTGTGTGAGCGATAGTTACACTTGCTGGTCGCCTTGATGGGCATTGTCGAGCCGGAGCCCTGTAGAGTTGTGTCCACTACACCGGCAGTTGAGGACAGTGTTGCAGATCCGACCACGCGAATGGAGTTGACTCATCAGGAGGAGCCAAGTTGTGCCCTTGTGTGTTCATCTCTTGGTGACCCTGCTGATCACACCGACGTTGAGAGTTGCAGTGCATGTACGAATGACATTTCCACATGCTCTGCGGACTCTGACAACTTTGCCTTCTCCTTCTCTCTAGGCATGTAACCACTTACCCCTCATACAACAGACAAGAGCTATGGTGGGGATGCGCCACCTGTAGTTGGGTCCGAGTGTGCAACATCTCAGCACGTTATCAGTTTGGTTGACCCCCAAGTTGATGAATCGGCACTAGTTCCATCTCCCTCTGCAACAGAGACACAGTTGGAGTTGTACTCACAAGTTCTGCAGTCTGCATGTGCAGCATCCAATGAGGCATAGTTGATCCTACGCATGGCAAACATGGGCCAACTCCACATGTCCAAGGCAGATTATGCTGACCTACAGGAGCATGTAGTGATGTTGTAGCGGGAGGTGACGGCAACGGGTGAGCAACTGTCAGTGCAGTGGAGCACCGGTAGTGTTATCACGAGCTTTCCACTACCAGGATCTCGCACACCCATGCTCAAGGAGGATCCTACACTAGCTCCGAGTATGACATCCGACGGAGACACTACCACAGGAGAGGTGAGCATGCATTCAGTTTCCGCCATCCTCGTTCTTGTCGACTCCATCATCACTCCTCTTTCTTCAGCTGCTGCCATCACGTACCTTCATCCACCCACTTTAGCCGCTCCATCGTCATCTTTGTCCGTGTATGGTGGTCCGGTTCATCATTCCAACCCTCTTCCTCTTGTAGCGGTACACCCCTTTGCTTCAGGGTGCTCTATCCACCCTCGGAAGCCAACTCCTCCACTTCATCCACTACTGCGTGTTGTTCGTCTATTCCCTTTTGTTCGGCATATAGATGCATTGCAACAAAGCGAATAGAGGAGAGACTGTGAGTTGGGACCCTTGGCAGTCACACGAGGACTGGTACACTCCAGGTGGTGTAGGGATGATGTGAGGAGTCGTAGCTAGAGGCACCACTTTGTCTTTGAGGGTGGGAGTAGACTCGTGCATGACAGTGGGAGCTATCTTTGTGTTATGGGAGACCACGTGATTTATCGCCCAGGATCTCTTCAGCTACGGCATCAGCATCTCCATCGAGGAAATCGCCGCCAGGTTCATCTACCCAAGGGGAGTGTTCTGTGGACCTCGACCTGACGCGACGTCATGGGAGGTGCATGGTGAGGGGTCCATGCTCTACTTTGAGCGTACTGTAGAAGCCGGCATGTGGCTCATGCTACCTCCATGTACTGCTACAATTGGATGGTAGCACACTGTTGGTCAAGACCCAAACACTTGGTGGGTTGTACTAGTGTTACGAGGAGACCATGTGATCGTGTGTCTTCGTGTCTAGCTATACTACGTGTGGCATGTGCATGCGAGCTGGATTGCTCATAGTGGTCGAGACCCGGACTCGTGGTGAGTTGCACCTGTGTTACGTGGAGATCCCACTATGATCATGTGTGTTGGTTGATGATGCTATTGTGGTCAGCATACGGACACCTATTGGATTACTCATAGCGTTCGAGACCTAGACGCTGGTACCGCCAGTGTCACGAGGAAACCCTCTTGTCGTCTGACTTGTGTATGATGTGCATGACTCCTCGGATAGTCAAGACCCAGACACTTGGTAGGATGCTCCAGTGTCCTGAGGAGACCTTCCAACCTTCATCATGCTCCAGAGGGACATCGGGCCTAGCCTCTATGTTTCGATGGATTGTAGATGTGTATGTATGTGGTTGACAGGTACAGATTCTAGTAGGACATACGTTGCTCTTCCGTGCCTTCCTTCATTTGTTCTGGCGTTGACAACTATGTCAGCCAAGGGAGTGTTGGTTTGTGTGGCTTCCACCCATCATGGCCGACGCCAATTGATTACCCATATACCCCATTTGGTGGTATAGGGTAGAGGAGAGCGTTACGACACAACGGGCCTTTGGAGTGTCCCAAGGCTTCTCCAACACCTACGAGGGCTCGGGTGAGACGCGGTCAATGCCTTCCGGCGGCCTTGTTGGCTTGTCAGGAGGTAGGAGCGTTTTTTGAGTGGGTTGAAACCCGCACACCCGGTGGACTGTACCGTTGCGATGAGGAGATCCAATGACTATAGTAGTGCTTCCGATGTTCGGAAATCCATTTGTAATGTCACGACGCCGATTCCAAGTGTTTCTAGCACTGCTCGTATTTTCTCATTCGTCGAGACCCGGGCACTCGGAGAGCTATTCCGGTGCCTCGAGGAGACCACCTTTGTTTTTCACGTGGTGTATGCAGTGTGCTCTTCACGCTGACTTGTTTGGACTCAACGGGGGTGACGGGGTCCGGTGCGGCTAGCTACCAGCGCCCCTACATAAGCCCACTAAGGGCTCATTTGTAATCTCTCCTTGTTCTTTCGTATTATGCGTTCCAGACTTAGCCAAATTCTTGTCGCTTTGCAATGCAGTCATGCACAGAGCTCATGTTTGTTTTTGCATGGACCTGCATGCTCTAATTGAATTCTATCTGTTCCATCGGAATAGGGAGCGGTTGCAGAGATCCATGTGGCCGTGTGCGATGGGAGTTTTGTCGCTGACACGTGTCACAGGTTTTGCAAAAGTTGGCCATGTCGGATTGCATATTCTCCCACCCATAAATTTTTGCCAGCTTCTTCAGTGTCTTGTCCTCAGTGAATTTTCCATTTGGTCCACTGTCATGGCACTCTTTGAGCAGCATGCGGCGAAGTTTGTCGTTTGTAGGAATGACCACTTGGCAAGTGAATCGCCATTGCCAATATGGTGTTATGCCAGATTTTTCATTGTTGTACCTACCATTCTGGTCGTAGTCTCGTGAAAACAGTCGCTCGAGATATTGGTCTCGCTATAGCTGTAGTGTTGCCACCTTAGCCATCAGCGAGTGAGTGCGTCCGCCAGGTTGATGTTGCCTGGCTGATACTCGATATCGTAGTCGAACCCATATTCAAGGAACTCCATCCATCGGGTTTGACGCCGCCCGAGGTTCGGCTGCGTCTTGAGGTATTTCAACACATGGTGGTCAGTGCGCACGATGCATCGATGGCACTCCAAGTAACACCGCCATGTCTTAGATGCACGCACGACCGCCAACATCTCTTTCTTGTGTACAGCGTAGTTGAGTTCGGGTCCTTGTAGCTTTCGAGACATGTATGCAACCGGCTGCTCGGCTTTGCCATGGTCTTGTAAAAGTATTGTGCCGATGGCTCGGTCTGACGCGTTTGTAGCCATGATGTAGTCAACGGTTGGATCAGCTAATCCTATGGCTTATGCCGAGGTCAGAGCATTCCACAAGCAATGAACACTTATTGCTCGTTGTCCCTCCACTACCACTTACTTTCTTTTTGAGTGAGCTCGGAGAGAGGTGTTGACACTCGGGCGTAATCCCATACAAAATGCCGGTAGTAGTTGCAGAAGCTGAGGAAAGCTTGAACGTCTTGAACTTTGGTCGGCGTCGGCCAATCAGCGACTGTAGTCACTTTTTTGTATCCATGGTGATTCGTCCACCACTGATGACGTGATCCAAAACTCAATCAAACGGCGAATGAATTCGCACTTCGAGAGTTTTCCAGAAAAATCCTGTCTTTGTAAAACTTTGAGAATTCTTTGAAGATGGTCATCGTTCACCTCCGGGATGCGGTTGTACACCAGAGTACCGTCGAATTACACCACGACAAAATCATCAAGGTATCGGCGGAAAATAATGTTCATTACCGCCATAAACGTTACTGCGGCATTCGTATGTCCGAACGACATTACTCTGAACTCAAGGTCCCTAAAGTGGGTCCGGAACATCGTCTGCTCAATGTCGGCAGCTGGTACACGTATCTGGTGATGATTGTTGCGTAAGACAATTTTGCTGAATACTCGAGCCCCTCGGAGTTGGTCAAAAAAATCGTTAGCTTGGGGAAGAGGGCAGCGGTTCTTGACACTAGCGTCGTTCAACGCCCGATGGTCCACGCACATCCGCATCTCACTAGTTTTCGTTTTCACGAACAACACTGGTGCGGCGTATGGTGACGTGGATGGGTGGATGAACTCCTGACCGAGCATCTTGTCGAGTTGCTTTTTCAGTTCGTTCAGCTCATGATCGCTCATCCGATAGGCCCCTCGAATTGCAGGTTTGCTATCCGGCTTCAGTTTGATGCAATGGTCGATGTCTCGTTGAGGAGGTAGGGTCTTTGAGAGTTTGGTGGGGAAGACGTTTGTAAATTCTTGGATGAGTGGTGCAAACTCTACGGGTACCATCGCAAACTTTGTTGATGTCGATGAGGCTGATGAGGCCAATGATGAGTCAGCTGCTGTCACTTCCGCTTCTTCCATCGGCTCAATATGTACGAGCCACGCATGAGCTCCTCTTTGTACAAAGTACTTGGCCACGTTGAGCGGTATTGGCTGCACATGTTGTTGCTTCTCGGCTATCTCGGCTTCCTCTGCCACTTCCACCTCTGTTGCTTCCGCTGTTGATTTCCATCCTACGCACTGAAGTTGTCGTTTGGCTCCATCTACTTCCACGTAGATGTCAACGTTGTTCCAATCGACCTGCGCATTGTGCCACTACAGGAAATCTTGTGCGAGAATGATTTTTTGATCACTTATTGGAGAGGTTGTCCTGGCCGTATAATTCCGTAGAACTCCCACTTGTAGCTGTCATGATTCTCAGTCTCCGTATCTCCAATCTTCTGTCGAAGGTTTTTCCTTCAAACACCCCTGGTTCGATCTACAAACCCAGTTTGGGAACCATGTCGTTGCTCACGAAGCTGTGAGAAGTTCCTCCATCCAATAGTGCCGGTACCGTTATGCAACTCTTGCATCCTTGAGGCTGGACATTTCGCAGTATCGCCGGTTGGTCGTCCTCGTACCCCTCGTCAAACTTGCAATCTCAAAAAACCTCTACGGTGATGTAGCCCATTCACATGGGTAAATTGTTTGTTGCAGATTGCTCTATGCGGATAAGAGTTGCGCATTTCCCTCTTGCCCTTTGCCATTTCCTAACTCGTTTCTCGATGAGTTCCCCTCCTTTTGGCCTGCTGCTTGCTCCGAATGTTGCGAGTGATGTTCCCCAATTTTATGCACTTGTAGCAGGTATGCATCTCTTTGGTCAACGGCTTCCACTTCCATCGGAGTTAAGGAGTCCGCCAACTAGTTTTTTTTGTTTCCGCGATGATTGTGGTTGGGAGGTTGCCAGTAGAAGTGTTAGGAGGAATCCGCTTGGTGTGGTCCAGGCGTTTGTCTGATCGTCTCTTGGTGGTTCACTTCTTTTGTTTTGGGCGAATCTGAGACAAGTGCAAGCTTTCTGGTCGCCTCACGCTATGTGAGCAGGAATTTAGAGACAGCCAGTCACAGATCCCATTGCACGTGATGTATGGGTCCCCTGCATTATTTCCACGCACATCCCCCATTTTTGGATCGAGCTTGGTGATGGGGTGTGACGAGGTTTGAAACATGTCCGTGGACTTGCAGTCAGAATTCTGTCTCCGAGTAACAAAACGTGATACTGAGTTTCGGAGGCCGAGCCATGATTTTGGCTAAGTCCCTCAGTAACAACCTGCACTACAGGATCTGGTGGATGATCCACCTGATCATGGAAGTTATCCACAGGATACCTCGGCAGGCCTTTCGGAGCAATTTGTCTAGATGGTATCTTTGTTACTCGGTCCGGTTGTTTATCCACCGGAAATCGATTCGCAACCGGCTCCAAGAGCCGCTGTGCACACCCCAACTTTGGAAGGCCATATCTCCCTCCATACTTGTCCTGTTCTGGTGAAACAACTTCCATCTGATTCAACGACCTGTCAACTTGAAAAGGTAATCCATTTTAGGATCCGAGCAATCCTCCAGTCGCCAGATCTGCCGGCGTGGAGTTTCCTCTTTCTGGCAGCTTGTCGGCGCCTCCCGGCGCCACACTTGGGCATGCGGAGGGGAAAATTTTCAACAAGTAGGATTCCTAGATCCAAGCGTTGTAGTCAGCGTTGTCAATCCTTTTTGCGTCTGCGATGATCTGTGGCAAATCATTATGGATGCAAACAATTGGCAATTGCTGGCCGGATATCTCGTTTGAGGTCGTTGCTGTAGTGAAAATAGAGTTTTTCGGGGGTGATGTCTGCTCCGGTGATGATTTTGCGGAATCTTAATGTGTACTCTGCCACGCTGAAATGCTTACAAAGACGTTGGAGTTTGTACCGTGCGTCATGTTTTTTTGTTGAGTATTCCAAAACGTGCGAGCATTGTGCACGAGAATTTATTCCAGTTTATTGGTGGCGTCAACACGTCTCTCCACTGTGGATTGATCTGCTCCAAGGGTAGAATGCATTTAGTTGGTGATATGAGACGGGCACTGTTGGCCGTTGATGATGCCCCGCCGGTCTCCTACTCCTGTTGGATGGTCTTTAGATCAGACCAGCAACTTAGCACCGTACCACGCAAAAGCGTGGCTGCGATGTTAACTTTCTTTTGACCGTCGTTGATCCCATCACCGGTGAAGTACACCTCCAAACTCGTCAGTCACATCCGAATCGTTGTTCCTTTTGAATTTGCAAGTACAAATGGTTCTAGTGGCACCGGACAAAGTTTGGTTTCCTCGAGAGTTGGGGATTTCTCTCGACAAGCACCACCTCTTGTGTGCTTGCATTGTGAAGAGCCTCCATCGTGACGTTGAGCTGTTGGCTGAGATGGTCATTGATTCCCTTGAGCATAGAGATTCGGTTTGCCAGTTCTTTGTTAATCTGCTCCTGTTGTCCTTTGCTACCTGCCGAACCTGCCCCCCTCGTTGGGGTTGTCGGTAGGGGCGGCTGGTTTACCACCGTTGGGTCCGTGACCAGATTGGTCGTCGAAGCCGTACAGGTTGATCCAGTTTCCGCATATCCTGTCACACCAGCATTCGCAGCCGCTTCAGGGTTTGCGTGCATAGGCACGTTCTACTCCTCCATCGCCGAAGTCGTCGCCGAAGAGCCGCTGTTGGTTGTCGGTTGCACTCGCTTGCCTCAAGTCGTAGTTGTGAAGTCTACAAAGTCTTGACGTGCAAGATGCGCTGACAGCTTGTGCGAGGTAGTCATCCGGATGGGTAAAGTAGGCAGATGCCTCTCCAGCACCACTGTGCTCTGGTACGAAGTGTTATGCCAAATGGAGCGTAGATGGCAAACAGGTAGAATTTGCGAGGCAGGACACAATTTAGAATTTGGGACACCTGAGAAATCTATAATTAGCGATACGTGTACTTTGATGACCAGTGTCAAAAAGATCAAACATACGTATACAAGTGTGGAGTTACGAATGAGACATAGTCGGGGGTTGTTGGGTCGATTATCGAGCGACGCGTGCGGGGTCTTGTCGTGAGTGGTCGGATTCAAGAAGGTCCACCAAGAAATTGGGGGGCTTCAAGAATCGACAGTGAAGGTGCGAGATGCACATTTATAAATCCATATTTGTCTTGGTGCGTCGAGAAGTCAACCAAAAGGTCGTGATACTTCTATCGTGGGTTCGCGAGAGTGGTCAAAGTTGTCAAAATGTTCGGGAAGATTTACCGTAGACAGGGGTAGTTGGCCAGTTTGTCCTCAACCATTGGAGTGAATGTCGCGGTTTCACGATGCGATGGGCTGGTTGTGTAATAACAGACATGCCCACTTAGAAAGATAAGTGACTCGTGTACGTCTTGTACGTAACACCATAATTCCAAGCCGGAAGATTTAACACCGTATTGCTCTCATTTTCAACAAGTTACCGCCATATCGTCTCCATTTGTAGAGGCAATCTAGTGATAAGTTGTCGGATAGGGGTGATCTGATGATAAGTTGATAAGGGGGGGGGTCCTGATGACAACTTCAAAACTGGGGGTATCCTGAAGATTGTTCGGCTATAATGAAGGCGACTTGGAGGTTAGCCGCAGAAGTTGGACGTTCAACTACAGGCTAGTTAGCTGGACGAACTCCTACGTTACGCCCATGAATGCATACCTATCTTCACTTTGCCCCCATCCTAAGGATTACTTCCAGCTCACCTCCATTTTGCATTTCAATGGATCTACATAATTGTTACGTCAAGCGAAATTGTTACGCCGAGCGAAGCGTAGGTGGTTCACACGGATGAGGCGCAAGACAACAAACGACTTAAGGATTTGCGCAAAATCGATAATTTGTATTAAGCACTAAGTTTACTTCAATGATGAGTGTTCAGTGAGTTGAGCACATGCATAAATTACCCAGAATGAGAATGAGAATGAGGCATGTGTCGGGACTTCCGCACTCGAGTTGAGCAATGCATGCGAGGTTGCACTTTGAGTGATTGTTTTGAGAAGCCCCGTCGAGCAGTCGGGAGGCTTTGAGAATATCGAGGCACCGTTAAACAAAGGTCTAGCGTGGTCGATAATTCAACCAAACAATATCAAAACATGGATATAGTTCGCGAAAATTCTGTCAAGCTTTCTGGAATGTGGTTAAAGTTGTCGGAAACTTTTGGAACGTGAGACCAGATGTTGGGGCAGTTGGTCAAAACACCCCCGGCCGAATAGCATAAAATTCCAGGGGTCGACATGTGGTGGGCCATGACTGTAATGACAGAAATGCCCACTCACAAAGTTTAGGGACTTGTGTACGTCAGGGACGTGACAATTCTCCTTCAAGTTGTAACTTCTCGACGTGTTTACAGACATAGGCCGATGACGATGGTAGTAGTCATCGATCAGGTGATCAACGTCTCTGCGGTTGTCGTAGGGCTCCCGGCTGTTATGCACAGTGCAATGGCTGTACCACTTGACAAGATACTTGGTTCCTACGGCATCCATATAGGATGATGTCTTCAATCACGTACTTGGTATCCCCATCCATATGTGAAGGAGGTTGAGGTGCAACATTTCTGTCGGGAAAGTGCGTACTGGGTCATGGTAGTGCTTGAGTTTGCTGATTTGGAGGACAGGGTGGATCGTCATGTTTTCAAGTAGGAAAATTCAAGCAACAATATGGGTTTTCATTTGCTCGATATCAAACCGTCCTAACCATCAGGGGTTGAGCTTCACAAATTCTTGTCCTCACAGTTTGGTGTTTTTTGAGCTGGGGAGAAGGCAATAGCCCACACTGAACACATCATTGCTGTGATGTTGATAACTTACTTGCTTCATAGCTGTTCGAGGGTTTGTCCAATTTTTGTATAAACTCTTGCAAAGTTCCTACAGTAGATGTTGATCGAGGGGATATTGCGTTGACTCTGTAACCCAGCAGGTGTTGCAGGAAGTTTTCCGTCCACCAACTTGAAAGGAATCTCATTTGATGTGCTAGAAGTGGAAGACTTATACGTGAGTTTGACGGTCGGTGGTTTCATCATCCAGTCGGTGCTGTGAGGCTCGCATAAGTAAGGAGAAGTTGTTCAAGCATATGATTCGTGCACTCGGGTTTCTCGTCGGTACGAGGATAGAGCGTTGTAGATAGCTGGATCCGACTGCCAGAGCGCATCATCAATTCACGCCAAAAACAGTTGGCGAAGTGGCCATCTCTATTGCTGATGATAGTATGTGGCACACCATGAAGCCATACGATCTGGTTTAGAACCAATCGCGTTATGCCTTCTACGGTGACGGTGGTCATCGTCAGGATGAAGTGCGACATTATTTACAGCCTGCCCACCACGACGAGGATGGTGTCATACCCCTCATTTGTGGCAGGTAGTCTCGTGACGAAGTCCATAACGATGTCAGCCCATGGTTATGTCAGGTCAGGTAGGGGTCGGAGGAGAACGGATGGCCTCGTGCGATGAGAATTCTGTCTCTGACAGGTGTCAAACGATATGCATACGTTTTGCACGTCGGTCTATGTTTTGTCCCACCAATAGTGTTTGACCAGCTTCTTGAGCGTCTTGTCCTTGCCAAAGGGTCCACCTATATGCATGTTTTGGCATTCATCTATTAGCATCCTCAGAAATACCTTGCTCAGGGTAACGACAACAAAGCGAATGAATCGCTGTCGCTTGTAGGGGTTGTCGAACCAAAACATGGTCTTGTCGTGCCTGCTGAACTCCTTGCAACATTTTGCAAATAGTATTGCAAGGTACGGGTCTCCTTTGACGTGCAACACATTGCTCTTGGTCATCAGATCACGCCGCCAACTCGGAGCATCCGTCCAACTAGTTTTTTTCACGTTCATGCTTGATGCCGTGGTCATAGTTTGGCTCGAGGAACTCCATTAGTTGATCTTGTCGACATCTAAGACTTGGCTCAGTCTCGAGGTGTTTTAGCCCATGATGGACAATGTGGAAGATGCATCCTTGGCATCCTAGGTAGCACTACCATGTCTTGATCGTGTGCACGACTATGAGCATTTCCTTCTCGTGCATCGCATAGTCGAGTTCTGGCCTGCGTAGTCTTCTTGACATGTACGCAACCAACATGTCTCCATCGTCGGCATCTTGGAGGAGAACGGCTCCGATGGGACGTGGCGGTGGCCATGATGTAGTCCACCGTTGGGTCTACCAATGGTAAGGCTGGTGCTGAGGTCAGAATGTTTGTCAAAGAGTTGAACGCTTCTTGTTCTCTACCCCCCAATTCCACTCGGTGGCTTTTCCATTGAAATCAAAGAGAGGTACTGGCACTCGAGCATAGTTCTTTACGAATCGGTGGTAGAAGTTACAAGAACCCAATGTACTTGGACGCCCCAAGCACTCGTGGACATCAGCTAATCGGCAACTGCCTCTACTTTTTTCGGGTCCACGGTGATGCGTCCGCCAGCAATGATGTGATCCAAAAGCCTGATGAAATGGCGGCCAAAGTTGCACTTTGAAAGTTTTCCAAAAGGAAATGTCTTTGAAGAACTTAAAGAACTTGCTGAAGATGTCTATTCTGCTCCATCAGAGTGCGCCGGTAGACCAGGATGTCATCGAGATGCACAACAAAAGAGTCATTGAGATAGGGCAAGATATGTTGTTCATCGCCGCCATAAATGTCACATTGACATTTATGGGTCTGAAGGAGATGACCCTGAACTCAGAGTGTCTATATCCGGTATGAAATGCCGTCTTCTTGACGTCCTTATCACTTACACAGATTTGATGATAGCCATTGTGTTGGCCGGTATTGCACAAAACTTGAGCCACTGGAGGTGGTTGAAATTTTCATTTTCTCGCGGAAGAGGGTGGCAGTTCTTGATGGTGATGTCGTTCAATGCTCGATAGACCACGAGCATGCACATTTCTCCAGTTTTGTTTTTCACGAAGAGTATAGGTGCCACGTAGGGTGACGTGGAGAGTCGGAGGACTCCGCTAACATCGAGACACATCTCCAGAAAAGTCTAGCACCATTGAGAAGTCAATCGAGCAGTATTGAAACATCGATATAGTTTGCGACAATTCTATCAACCTCTCTGGAAGGTTGTCAAAGTTGTCAAAAACTTCCCCGACGAAACACGTGATGTCGAGGCAATTGGGCAAAATGTACTCGGCCCAGCAGTGAAAAATCTCAGAGGTTGTCACGTGGTGGGCTATGAATGTAGGGACAGAGATGCCCACTCGCAAAGTTTAGAAACTCGTGTACGTCAAGGACGTAACTATAATACCCAGCTGGAATGAAAATTTATTGTTGTCTTGCCCTCAACAAGTTATCGTCTGGTCGTCCCCATACATAGGAGCAACCAAGCCATAAGCTTAACTATAGGGGTGACCTGGCGACAAGTTAGAAGATAGGGACAACTTTGAGGTTAGCCAAAGTTAGCCAGCTGCCCTACTTTCATCTATTGAATATCCAACACAGCCTGCGTGAGAATTTTATAAGGCATACTTGTCCTCGGCAATAGTTATGCCAAGCGCAACATCTGCGATTGAGAGGGATAAGGAGCGCATAAGAATATGTTTCAAGAAATTGGGTCACTTGTATAATCTGAATGGGTTCAAGTGCTCCCATGCCCCCACTTTTTTAGACTAAATGAACCGTGCTTTGGGTCTGGGGTTTAAATGAATTGTGCTTCAGTTTCAAACTATGTGTGCAGGATACCACGACTTTTTAGTTAAATGATAGAATGCCACCACTTGGCTAGAATTTTGAAAAATGTAGAAAAAATTGGTAATGTGCTCCCGTTTTTTACTCGTTTTCCCTCCATGTTCGTATCGGAACCTAATTGAAGTCATCGCTCGCGATCGAGCGATGACCCTTTTCTTCTTCTGTTTTTTTAACAAGCAAACCCTACAGTTTTCTTTGCTAGTTGCTTTGAAACCAAACACCTATTTTGGATTTCATCATTTTGTTCTTGTGCATGCAGCTGCTGGGCCCTGCTACAACAGGCCCCAGAGGTGCCTGCAATAGTGGGGCCCGCGAGACCCACTGTAAGTGGGAAAGGGGGTATGATCGGGTGGAAGCAGGGGCTGGGGGGGAGGGGGGACCGTGGTTGCACGTAAAACCAGGGACTTGTGTATCTCGGAAAAGCAAAAGGAATTGTGTTTTTACTCGATCACAATGAAGAAAAAATAAAGTTTTACTTTTTTAAGGACTCGCAAACTCACCATTCCTGTAGGTGCAAACCATGTTAAAACTCCAACATCCCAAATCATGTTGGGGGGGTTGGGGTTTTGCTCTTACGCTGGCACTTGCTGGGCCCTGCTGCTGCCAGACCTAGTTTGCAAGTATCCTTTCCATGTTTGGAAAGTTTCAGACCCCCAATGCAAACCTACCGCAAACCCACACGAGATCAATCACAAACCCACCAAAGTTTGGGTTTGTTTGTGCCCAGACAAGACTTGCAGCGGGGCTGTCAGATCGTCAGACAGTGGGATGCGCGTAGGTAGCAATCTGTGAGCCAACCTATGTTGTTTGGCTCAAAAAATGCTAGTGAACATACATAATTTGCACATAAGAACAATACAATTTGGGATGAATGGTTGATGGAAGATAAGAAATAGAATGTGACAGATAGGTATGGACAAATAAAAGAAATGAGAAAATGTAACCAATTGCATAACACTCGTAACCTCGACAGACCAGACGTAAGTGCTTCCAAAGTATTTCTCATATTCTAAACAAAAGACCACGTACGTCGAGATAGCCGTCCATAGACACATCCTACATGAAGGCATTGAAATCATAAATATAATTAGAAATTCTCCCGCGATTCACCCATCACCACTGCTAACCAGGGTCATATTACTCATGAATTCCTTGACCGGGGATACAATCCATTTAATATTCAGAGTTGTTACATTCATGCTTTAAGTTTCAAATCGAGAGCGCCAATCATTTAAAGCAAAAGGCCGTGGCATTCCTCTTGCATGTGGTGCAGACTGGGGATGTTTCACCAGTCTGGCCGATTTGAATTTAGCAGTAGATGTACTTTGACGACAAGTGTCTCTTACGCCGAGAGGGACGTGGATGGTTCACAAGGATGAGGTGCAGAGCACAAGACAAATCACGTACATGGGATACTAATAACTTGTATCTAGTACTAGGTGTACTTTGATGATAAGTGTCGGTCAACTCGAGTGCATATATACAATGAAAAAAGTTCACAATGATGTATTTGTTGGGTCTTTTGCGCTACAGTCGTGTGACACATGTGACGTTGCGCTGTCAATGATCTCTTTGAGAAACTTCAGTGAGAAGTCGGGGGTTTGAGAATATCAAGGTGCGGTTTCATTAAAGTTTAGCATCATTGAGAGGTCAACCAAACAATATCAAGACATCATCACGTCTTGCTATACTCCTGTGGACCATTTGAACAAGTGATCAGAGGTGTCACACATCTTGGGAACGGAACACCGGAGGCCGGGACAGGTGGCCAAATTTCCATCCGCCGAAGGGGCGTAGAAATCCTGAGGTCAATGCGTGTTGGACCCTGGATGTGATGAAAGAACTGCTCACTCACGGAGTTTAGGTACCTGTGTAGGTCACGGACATAACAATTCTCTCCAATTGAACCGTGACGTTCCGGTGCGGAAGCAGACGTAGGCCAATGATGACAACAGTAGCCATCAATCAGATGATTGAGGTCTCAGAGGTATTCTTAGGGTCCCAGCTGTTTTTCACGGCATCATAGCCATGCCACTTGACCAGGTACTTGACATTTTCCCACTGAGTTGATGTTCGAGAATGTCTTCAATCATGTCTTCTGTATCCCCATCCATTCAAATAGGATGCAAAGGTATAACGTCTATCACGAGGAAGCTCATTTACGTCCAATCATCCTAAACTCACACACTTAAAAAATGTGTACATGACAAACATATGGTAATGATCTATCTAGGAAAACATCTTAAACAGTTCACAATGTTTCCTGGAGATTACTTGTTGGAATCACGTTAAATCTTGTTTTTTTTTTTCTACATGAACATGAGGCTTCCACTGAACCTTTTTTACAAGAACATGCGCTGAATTGTTTTTGTGCACCTACATATAATTTAAGTCACTTGGATGGAAATGAATTCACAATGTTACCTGCTTTGTTCTTGTTTTAAGTGTCATGTTCATATGTCACTGACATTGATCTATCCTCGGTTCTGGATCAGTTAAACTCATGCGTATGGGGTGTCCCAACCACCCAAGCGGCTGTTCACAAAGTCACACCTAATATCATCGCTCAAGTGTATCTTCCCCCGGCATCAAGATGAAGGGAAAAGGTGCATTGTGGAGTGTATCTTCCTTTGGGCCGACTTTACACCCTTGCGTATTCATGCACTTATGTATGTTTTTGTATGTTTGCACGATAGACTACCCAATACACCCCCCCATATAATTGAAGTGTTGGGGGGGGGGGGGGGGGGGGAGGCCTCTCATCGGAGTACGGATTTTAAGTTCACAAGGTTCCACAAGGACATTATTCTTGCAAACGAGAAGGTGAAGTTTTGAGTTGCCGAAGACCGTTGGATGCGTGTGATCAACGATCCTAATCAGCTCCATGGTACTTTACAGACATGAAACATTTGTGCTGTTTTGGTTCTCTGACATAGATACGTAGCGACGAACCAGTTAGATACAGTTTTCTATTTTGAAAGGAAGAATTGGCGGGCCAGCCCCCCCCCCCCCCCCCCCCCCCAGGCCGAAGTGAATCGCGGTGATGTATTCGGTATTGTGTTTGGAGGGGGGCCGCATTAATACACAAGTGTATAAATACAGTTGTGTGCATTGTTTCGTGGGGTTGCAATACACTTCCCGATATACTCATCAAATACACATACGAATTTTTCTTGGAGGGGGGACCTCCGATCAGGTAGTGATTAGTTTGTTATCAAGAAGGCAATAGAGCAGAATGTTTGCGTGTGTGTCTAACATTTTCAAATTCTCCATGAGTTTTGTATGTACTACTATTGATGATTGAGATAAGCTCATTTCTACTTTGGAGAGAATACACAAGTGATACTCTTCAAGTGTCTTTCAGATACACCCTCTGATACACTCACCGGATACACTTCCTACTTCTGAGAGGGGGGGGGGGGGGGGGGGGGGGGGGGGGGCACGTCGACCCCCCCTCCCCAACTGAGGTCAAAGTGTACATGGGGGGTGTATTGGACAATGCATCTAGGAGGGGATGGAGTTTAAACACATGTGTATCAATACACTTGTGTACAATTTAACGCGAGCTTTCCATACACTCCGTGATACACCCACCCAATAGACTTAGCGTGCATGGAGGGGGGGAATTCCTAATCGGAGTTCTGTTGTGTTTGTCGCAACGTCCTGATAGCTCATATTACTTGAGTGAAGTCCATTCTAAACTTTCCCAAGAACCTTCGGTTCACGACAGTCGGTATCCTTGATCGCTCGTTGTATGATTTACGAAAAATACACAAGTGAACTGATTGTAGTTTCTACCAGCTACACTTACCAATGCACTCACAATATCCACTCTTAACTTTTGGGGGAGGGTTCATCAACCACCTCGCCCCAAGTCGACAATGTATTGTAAAGGTGTATAGGGTAGTGTATCTACTTGAAGTTGGTTCCAATACACAATTTTATGAATACACATGTACAATTTCATGTTGATTTGCCATACAAATCCCGATACACCTTCCCAAGAGACTCGCAGTGATCAGGGGGGAGGGGGCGAGATCAGGAAATACACAAGTGAACATATTTCCGGCTGTCCACGATACACTCTCCAATGCTGTTCCCGGATACATTTGGACATGGGAGGGGAGGGGGCAGTCGACTTCAAGCAAATAATGGGTATAGCCCTCTCAAGCAATGAGAAACGTCGCTAATCAGCCTGCAATCTTACAGTGATTAACATCTATATCTAGCTACTTATCAGTCAAGTACAAAGTTTGACGGATGAATCTACAAAGACTTTGTGGAGCATACATATGCCACTTTAGAAGCAAACGAGGAGTTTTAAATCAAAGACTCAGTTATTGCCTGAACTTGAACAAAATGACTAACAACAATTTTAGAAAAAAAGAGTACATTTGTTCACTAGAGTACATTGTGATGTGACAAGTGCATACGTTTGAGTAAACAACCAGGAAGAAATGATGTTAGAGGACTGCTATACACAGGTTATGGATTGTTGGAAAACGAGGTGATTAACCATAGCTCGGAAAGCTCTCACTTGGGTCCCGGTAGTGCTTACGCTTGTTCATGTGGAAGTTAAGGCAAGTTGCCATTCTTTTTAACCAGGCAAGGTCAAACGACGAGAGGATTTTTTTTCTCGATCTCAAACAGTCTCAGCCATCAAGATTTGACATTTGTGAAGTCTTTTCCTCAAAGTTTGATATTTGCTGAGCTTAGCAGGACATGATGGCAAGCACTGAACATGCCATTGATGTGATGTGAGTCAGCTGCTTGCTTGATAGCCTCTTCTGTGGCAAGATTCTGTCATGTTTTTTTCCAAACTTTGGAAGAATTTCATCGGTGCATAGCGGCTGCGCGAATACTTCTCTAGGTTTGAATTCCTACCGGCGTGGCAAGAAGTTTGCCGTAGACCACCTCGATCAGAATTCTATCTCTTGCGGTGGAAGTTGCGGAGTTGTCTGCGAGTTAGGTTGTCAACGGCTTTGCTTGTTGGCCTGAGGGTGAGTGTGCACCCTAGAGGGTCCCTAGCAGTGGGTGGCTCACACCACCAACTGTTTTTGGATAGACTGAAACTGTGGAGGAAATTGGTTCCAAGAACGGCAGAAACTGGACAGAGAGGGTGACAATAGTTTTGGCCTCAACTGACTGGGAATGAAATCTTAATCAAGGCTCACAAGTAGTGGAATTTTATAGCCACTGATCTAAGATTTCCAGAACACCAAAACATGCCACGTTTGAAGCTTCCTAGCAGATTACATGACTTCTAGAGTGTCGCTTGGTAGGTTGTCATTTTTCCCCACTTAGGAAGGCACCGCACCCTCCTCTAGAAGATTCTGCCCCTTCCTAGATTCCTCAGCTTGCTTCTAGGATGAAGGAAGGTATCCAGAAGACCAAGACACCTCTATATGCCTTGTAGGACAAGTCACCCCTTCTAGAAGGTGTGCCACCTTCCTGGACCCTCACCTAGTGTTCTACAAACTCAAGGAAGAACTCTAGAGGTTGAGCTAGCTTCCCGGCACCTATTTCCACCTCCCTTGAGGCGGGGTAGAAATTCATCTTGTGGGGCTTGAACCCGGGTCCCTGCCTCTAGAGGTGGACACCATTAACCACTAAGGCACTTGGGCTTGTCTTTTTGGTGTTCCTTTTTTGAGCCACTCATGCCATTGTGAGGAGCATCTCTCCAACAATACCCCCCTTGCGTGTCACCCATGGCAATTGTCCATGCTCAACCTGCAACTCAAGAGGCTTGGGAAAGCCCAAGCTCCATGCAAGTAGCATCACGCCTGTCCTTGAATTACGCCTTTTTCATGGCATCAATAAGCATGTGCTTTGTGCCACAGTGCACAAGCACCACATCACCCTTTGCAATAAGGTCATGTACAAAGTGATGCCGGATCTCTATGTGCTTGGTCCTCCGGTGTATCACAGGGTTCTTTGTTAGGCTGATGGTCCTCATATTGTCAACGTGTAGCACTGTTGGGATCATTTGCAATACTCCAATCTCCTTGAGCAGTCGTCGCAGCCATAGCGCCTCCTTTGCGGCTTCCGTGAGCGCAATATACCCTGCCTCATTGCTGGATAGAGCCACACAGTCCTACTTCTGGCTTGTCTAAGACACCAGTGCACCACCTAGCACAAACACATAGCCGAATGTTGGCTTGCGGTCGTCAACATCACCTGCTCAGTCAGCATCAGAGTAGCTAACCAAATCGAGGGAGTCAATACAAGCTCCCCCTCCAAACACAAGTCGTGACTGTGTCGTCGCCTTCAAGCAGGAGAGGATTCTCTTGACCGCTTGCCAATCTAGCGGCCCCGGATCAGCAACATAGTGGCTCACTTAGTATTCAAGCTCGTCCATGTCCGTCATCTTGAACCGGCTGCCAAGCTGTTTCTTCAGGCTTTTGAGCTCCCCCTGATTAGAAGATACAAGGATGAGGTCATCCACATAGAGGACGACAATTTTCATGGGTGGGCTCCACAAAATTGCTCCTGAGGACAGGCTCCACCTGAGGACAGGCTCCACCTGTCCTCAGGTGAAAGTGCTGCTTATGCATGTACACACTGTGATCCGCCTTGCAGCACTTGAATCCAAGCTCACCCATGAAACTGTCCATCTCGAGGTACCACATGAGTGGAGCTTGCTTCATTCCATAGAGCGCCTTGCAAAGCTGGCACACATTCCGCTGCAGCACTTTCACCCCCTCTAACACCTCCTTGTAGGCTTCCTTGTCCATGTCGCTATTGAGGAACACGGTTTTGACATCCATTTGGTGGATTTCATAGTCACGTGCTGCTACCACCGAGAGGATAGTGCAGATGGAGGCGAACTTGGCCACTGGTGCAAAGGTCTCGTTGTAGTGCTCTCCTTTTCTCTGGGCATACCCTTTTGCCACCAGCCATGCCTTGTACCGCTTCACCTCCCCCTCCTTCATGAGCTTCTTTCGGAAGATCCACTTGGAGCCGATAGTTCTCTCGCCCTCCAGCTGGTCAACCAGCTCCCAAGTGCCGTTCTCCTCCTGGGAGGCAAGCTCAGATTTTATTGCTCCCTCCCACTCAGCCCTGTCCTTCTACTGCAGTGAATCCTTCACAGATTGAGGCTCCTCTTGCATAAAGAAGGCTTGTACAAACCCAGTCCAAATGTCCTTTTCGACATTGTACCTCTTTGTCCTACTTCATACAAGGCAACTCACTCGGGGCTATTGAGGCGGTTGTTGTTGTTGCTATCCCCTTTCGGCGCCATCCTCTCCAAGTGCCTGCTTCTCCTCTCTTGGAGACCTTGAAGACATTGGTCGACTCCTTGTCTCTACGTCCATCTTTGGTGCTTCGGATTCCTCATCCAAACTGGCTGGAAGTCTGCCGCTCGCCTATCCCTTTGGCGATCCTCGCCGGTTGATGCTATTGCTAGGACGTTACCCTCATCCATGTCCTCCCGTGTCCCCCCCTCAAGGAGTGGCATCCACTCCTCCCTCTTTGATAGACCTACCTCCTTGTCCGTCCAACAGCTTTTCTCGTCAAACGTGACGTCGCGACAACATACAATCTGCTGTCTCCTTGGGTCAAAGAGCCGATACGCCTTGCTTCCACTCTCATATCCAAGGAAAATACACCGGCGAGTTCGTGGGTCCAGTTTGCTCCGCCCCTCACGTGCCTGCACCACCGCATGTGCAACACAACCAAATGTGCAGAGGTGACCCATCGTCGGTGTCCTCCCGCTCCACACCTCTCGTGGCGTCTTCCACGTCTTGCTCTCCCTGTCCTTCAACAACTTTGTCGATGTAAGGTTTATTATGTACGCCGTTGTCCATGCCGCCTCCACCCAATACCGTTGTGCAAGGCTGGCATCACTCAACATGGATCACACCATGTTAAGGATTGTGCGATTTTCTCTCTTTGTGATGCCGTTCTATTGTGGGGAGTGTGGATTTTCTTTCTACCACTCAATCCCCTTGCTCTTCATCCACCCAAGGTAGCCTGCATTTTCATTGCCATTGTTGGTCCGGGATGCCTTCACCTTCAACTCTGTTTGCCGCTCCACATCTGCCACAAACTCTTGCATGCACGTGAGAACTTCAGTCTTCTACAAATTAAGATAGAGGTACAGTTTGTGGTTGTGGTCGTTGATGAAGGAGAGGAAGTAGCAAGCTCCACCGATGGAGCTCTCAAGTGGTCCACACATATCGGTGTGTACCACTACCAACTTTGCTGATGCATGCGGACGCATGCATCAGCAAGTAGTCCCCTTGGCCACAAACGGCTGCCGTGTTGATCTACCAACGATGCATGGCTCACACACAGCCTTCTTTGTTCCATCAAGGCCACTAATTTGGAGACCCTACACCATCTCCCTCCTTGCCATCTCCTTCCCCGTTGATGGAGAAATGTAGCAAAGTTGGCAGTGCCATGTGTCAAGGTCTCCTTCATCCTTCGTTGCAAGATTGGCGGCATTGGACCCCGCCTGGTTGCTAAGGATCTTGGCGCATAGCAGGTACAAGTTGTCCTCCCTCTTGGTACGCGCAATCACCTCACCTTTGCCCTCCTTGCAGATAATGACCTCTTTCTTTGTGAAGAGCACCTCAAGTCCCTTGTCGGTAAGGCAACTGATGGAGAGCAGGTTTGCCCCAATGTTGGGCATGTGGAGCACGTCGTGGATTGTGGTCATGACAGGTTTACCGTCCACAATTGACTCAATGCAGACGTTCCCCTCACCGGTGGCCACCTCAGTTTCTCCATTGGCCACCGTCATGCGTCTCTCCGAGGTGCCGTAGGTGAAAAATGCCGCCCCATTGTATTGGGTGTGGCGGCCTGATCCGGAGTCAATGACGGCAACTCCTGGATCCTTCAAGTTGGTGGAGTTGTATGCCATGAGGGCCTGCTCACCTTTCTTCCCGCTCTGCTGCGACCGTTCTGATTTTTTTTCTTGGGACAGTTGCACACGTAGTGACCCTCCTTATCATAGTCAAAGCACTCCCCCTTCTTGTCACCCTTCTTGGTGTCCTCTTTTGCACCCTTCCACTTTTCACCTCGGCCTCCACTGTGAGGATGAAGTGTGTAAGGAGAACTTGATGCCACTGCACTCTCTCGACTGCCACGTCTCATCCATTTGTTGCGGACGTACTCAGCAACATTTGGGTACTTCAGCTTGTCATAAGGCCAGCCACAAAGAACTGTGATCATGGGACACCAACTGCCTGACAAGGCCAGAAGGAGGATCATAGCTTGCAGTTGAGAGTTGACCTCCCAACCAATGGCCACGCACTCCGCTGCCAGCCACTCAATCTGTTGCATGATGTCCATGACATTGTCACCTTTGTTGGCTCTAAGGGTGATGAGTCGTTTGAATATGGAGAGCTGATTGGCGAGGTTGCTTCACTGGTAGATGGAGCAGAGTTTTGATCATGTTTTTGCGGCCAGGGTGCATCCTCGGATGTGCCCAAGTTGTGGCGGGCATAACGCTGACACAAGGAGCGCCATCACCTTTTCATTGTGCTTCTTGTATGCATCCTTCACCTCAGCCGTTGCAGTCTCTGGCGCGGCAGTATCATCACCCTTCACGAGCTCAAGCAGTACCTTGTCATTGAGGAAGACCTCAAACTGCCACCTCCATAAGGCAAAGCCTGTCCCATCAAACTTCAGGACAGTAGGC
The DNA here is from genome assembly GCA_023375785.1 of Penium margaritaceum. Lineage (NCBI taxonomy): Eukaryota > Viridiplantae > Streptophyta > Zygnematophyceae > Desmidiales > Peniaceae > Penium > Penium margaritaceum. The sequence continues at coordinate 111,880 of SZWC01000569.1, read as the reverse complement.
CTTCTCTCTTGCTCGTTGGCGGCCATGTCTTGGTCTACAAAATGTGAACACAAGCTGGCTTGGGACCTCTTAAAGGCATGGGCCCATAACCCTTTGTTGGCCTTAGGGTGAGTGTGCACACTCGGGTCCCTAGCACTGGCTGGCTCACACCACCAACTGTTTTTGGAGAGAGTGAAACTGTGGAGGGAATTGGTTCCAAGGACGGAAGAAACTGGACATAGAGGGTGACAATAGTTTTGGCCTCAACTGAATGGGAATGAAATCTTAATCAAAGCTCACAAGCAGTGGAGTTTTATAGCCACTGATGTACGATTTCTAGAACACCAAAGCATACCACATTTGAAGCTTCCTAGCAGATTTTATGACTTCTAGAGTGTCCCTTGGAAGGCTGTCATTTTTTCCCACTTAGGAAGGCACCCCCCCCCTCCTCTAGAAGATTCTGCCCCTTCCTAGATTCCTCAGCTTGCTTCTAGGATGAAGGAGGGTATCCCGAAGACCAAGACACCTCTAGATGCCTTGTAGGACAAGTTACCCCTTCTAGAAGGTGTGCCACCTTCCTGGACCCTCACCTAGCCTTCTAGAAACTCAACGAGGAACTCTAGAGGTTGAGCTATTTTCCTAGCACTTATTTTCCACCTCCCTTGAGATAGGGCAGAAATTCAACTTGTGAGGCTTGAACCCGGGTCCCTGCCTCTAGAGGAGGACACATTAACCACTAAGCCACTTGGGCATGTCTTTTTGGTGTTCCTTTTTTGAGTCACTCAAGCCATTGTGAGGATTATCTCCTATGAGTGACGTGCGCTTTATAACATTTCTGGAGGAGTTTTTGGAGCATCTGATTGGTCTGCTCGGTCCGCCCATTGGTTTGAAGATGGAACGCCGCTAATAGCTAGATCCGACTTCCGTAATACATCATTAGTTCATGTCAGAAACGGCTTGTGAATCAGCCGTCTCTGTTGCTAATGGTGGTACTTTATACTTTGTGCTATCGCACAATCTGATTTAGAGACAGTCGTGCTATTCCCTCTGCAGTGAAAGGTGGTTGTAGTCATAATGAAGTGCTCCATGTTTAAGACCTGTCCACTAACACGGGGATGGCGTCATAGTTCTTGGAACTGGCGGAAAATCCCATAACAAAATTCATGCTGATGTCAACCCATTGCTCCGTCGGAACTTGGAGAAGCCGGAGTGATCTTGGTGGCCTCATGCAGTGAGACTTTTGCCATTGACAGGTGTTACACGATGTGTGAAAGGCTACCATATCAAATTGCATTTTGTCCCACAAGGAAGACTTTCCCAGCTTCTTGAGAATCACTTCCTTGCCGAGTGTCCACTCAGACTTGTGTTGTGATAGTCCTTCAATAACATCCATTACAACTCATCGTTTGGTAGTACAATGACTTGGTGAGTGAATTGTTGTCGCAAGTAGGAGTCCTTGAACTAGAACTTAGTTCTCCTGTACTATCCGGAAATCCTTGTAACCATTTGCAAATAGCCTTGAGAGGTGTGGGTCTCATTCGACAAGAAACGTATTGATATCGGCCATCAAGTATGGCCGTCGACTTAGAGCATCCGCGCGGTTTGTTTTTCCAGGTTGGTACTTGATGTCACAGTCAAAGTTGGTCTCGAGCAACTCCATCCATCGAGTTTGTTGACAACTTAGATCTGACTGGGTCTTAAGATGTTTTAGCACGTGGTGGTCGGTGATCGCCGACATTCCAGGTAGCATCGCCATGTTCAGAGCGCGTGCACGACTGTGAGCATCTCCTTCTTCTGTGAAATGTACACAATAGGTCCTTCTCTGCCGCTATCTTTTTTAAGGACAATGGCTCCAATTGCTTGATCGGACGTGTCGGTTTCCATGACGTAGCCCACCATTGGATCTCCCAATCGTAGGGCTAGCTAGGCCGTCAAAGTGCTTCTCAAAGAGTTAAACGCTTCTTGTTCACTATGTTTCCATCTCTACTTGGAAGTTTTACAAATGAGATTGAAAAGATGCACTCACCCGTAAGTACTCTTTTAAAAATTGATGGTAGTAGGTGTTGAGATTTGAGGAGCAGGCGGTGCCGAAGTCATTGCATGATCTAGTGCAACAAAGGTATTCACTGTTGACATAGGATGTCTTTCATCTAGCAAGTATGCCTTGTACACTTAGTAGAGAAACTAGCAGAAGCAAAATCTTGGCATTGAATCTTGTTAAAAGTACAAATACTGTACAAGGAGCAATAGCTACACACAAGTGGCTCAATACTACGCTTTGACACAACTCCTGACCCTAAACTAGGGCGCAACACCTTGCTAGGCCGTCAAGGCTGTCAAAGCAAGGATCTGGGTACAACAACCGTCTCAACAGTTAAAGGCCTTTAAGATGCCAAGTCGTCCTCCTCCCAAGCTGACAGGCCTTGACAGGCGTACAGAGACTTTGGATGAATTGTTATGAGAGCCGTCGAACTAAGCGATGATTACATCATCATGTTGACTTAAGATACCCTACTGCCTGATGATTTTGCCCTCAAAAATATTTTTCAGGGTGTAGTCTTGGTTTGTTTTTGGGAATAAATAAATTTCTGTTTTCAAATTGGGCGAAATCACCTCATGTTGTTGTCTTAGATTCGTCATTTTTATGGCTTTGAGCAGCCATTTTGACTCCGTCGCTCGCGTTTTCCGATGTCGACGACTGTCCAACACCGGAAAACATGCAATTGCGTGACCTCCGACGGTCACGCGACCGCACTTTGAAATTCGCTCGACAAGCTAGGGTTGAGCACTGTCGGATGAACTATTATTTTGTATTCATTTTAGGATGGATGATTTCCACGTTAGAGCCGAACAAAAGAAATCGTCGTCCCCGGATAATTATTTAACATCGAAATCATCAGGCAGTAGGGTATATGATTTGATTATTCCATTGTATTCTCTGTGAAAAATGTGTACAATTTACCCAAGAGATGGATCGTTTGGTACAAGGACAAGAAAGATACGGCCGTGCAAAGGTGGAAGGCGTAGCTCTAGAAAACAGGAGATGTACTGGTTTGACCCCGAGTACGACCGAGCAACGTTCTCGTCCACCGTAGCCAAAGCGCCCCTAGATGGACACTTAGCCAATGAGACAAGGTTCATTGGGGTCCATAGGTACTTTGAGATGGTGGCTGGAGGTGTAATTGCAGGTAAGGGCACTTCGGGCGGCTGTGACCCCCGCTTGCAGTGCTGCCAATGGCAATCACGGGTGGAGCACTCAAAAGGCCATAACATAGTCGTTTCTCCATGGATTGAGATGTTCTCTGGTGTGTTGGAAAGCTCACAACGTGAACTACATCATGTAGATATTACTTGCGTGATTGCACCTCAGTAGAGAGCTTCGGAGTGCCAAGGGATCTCAGCTGGATCATAGGGGCAGGGGTTGCTCGAGGCATGCTAACCTTACCCAGAGACTCTGTACATTGCCTTTCATCGATCGGTCAAGTATATGGATTCATTCCTTGATCAAATCTCCTTTCATTCCAAGCATTTCCTTGCACACGTACATTTGATCCTACAAGTCTTCCGCAACGCACCTTGGTACAAATGCCACCGTGAGAGTTGCACGGTAGGAACCTTGGTCACTAGCAGTGGTCGTGTTGCTAGGAGAGGTTTGTACGGTATCTCAAGGGCTCACCCTTATACCAAGAGATCAAGGGTATGGAGGTTTATTCCAAGGGCTCAGCGTGTGACCGTGATGCCGGGTGGCCCTCAGTTCACAGGAATTAGCCCCCCTCCCGGCTGGCAGAACCTCCCCAGATTATAAGGATCCTGGAGGGATCTCTAGCATCATCCTCCATCCAGGCTAGCATGCAAGTGCCAGACTTACAGTAACCTTGGAGGGATCTCCAACACCTTGGTTCGGAAATCTCCAGAAACTAAGGCATGAGCACAAAGATCTGGCAGAATTCTCATATTTGCTACCGACATACATGAGATTATACAAGAGGTACTAGAGATAATGAAACAAAAGGTAGTAAAGATATTGGAGATACTAGAGATACTTGAGATAGTGACAAGTGACAGGACCTTCATCTTCAATACCTAAGGTTCTGACAAGTTGATCAACTGAAAGAGAAGCTTCGTTCAGGTATTTGAGGTCGTCTTCCACCTCTGCCTTCCTCGGGCAAATTTGCATCCAGTCAAAGCTTCCTTCAGTTGTAGATTATTAGTGGAACCTTTGTTGCTACAAGGGAAAGCTTTCTCCTTGCAAAACATTGATTAGATCTTCAGGTGAATTTTCACCTAAAATTTTCTTGCTCATCAAGCCTTTCTCTCTAGGTGATTGATGTTTCCATGTTGTAAGTCCAAGCCCGCCAATCAAATTCCACCCAAAGGTCGCACCAAATTGACCCGTGAACATCCAAGGGAGTGGGCTTCATGTACGATTGAGGTGATACTGTACTGGCCTCTTGTACTGTATTTTGCCCATCTAGTCATCAGCAGACCTTCTTCACCTGAGTGCCCGTGCATCATTCTGCATGTCTCTGTTTTCAAAAGCATACGCTCTCATCATGCACATGCTTGGATACAAGCCCTTTTTGCACCCTTTAGGGCTATACTCTAGAGAGAAAATTGTTTCCACGTAAAGATTCTCAGCCAAGCCACACCAGGTAGATTCACAGATTTTTTATTGGAGTGCCATCTATGCCACAGTAAAGAAGTAAATCAAAACAGTTAACTCTCACTCTAAAAGTGTGTGCAGAATCATACAAACACTTCGATGTCCTGAATGTTAGCCGGCGTTGGATAATTAACGATTGCCTCTACCATTTTTGGGTCCATGGTGATCCGTCCATTGCCAGTGATGTTGTCCAAAAAGTCAATCAAACGGGGACCAAAGTCACATGTCGAGTGCAGCGGGAGAGTCTGTTCAGCCCTCCCTCCTCGGCCAAGCGAGGGGTGGTCAGACACTACTCCTTGCCACAGCAAGGACTGGCTGGTGGCAAGCCCTTTGCTGGCTGCCTGTTGGACGTCCGGAAGGGGGTCAGGTGACCGGCCGGCCAAGGGCTGGCCACCTGTTGGCCACCATGAGATGATCAATCTGATCGCTTGATCGGCGGCCATGAGGGCGTGAGGTCTCGAGGGCCGAGGCCTGTGGCCTTGAGCCCTCGTCCTCGCCCTCTCCTCCTCACCTCCTTAAATGAGCAAGGCAAAGAGAGAGAGAGAGAGAGAGAGAGAGAGAGAGGGAGAGAGAGAGAGAG
>SZWC01000569.1:53114-106455 GCA_023375785.1 Penium margaritaceum | reverse complement strand
GGGAGAGAGAGAGAGAGAGAGAGAGAGAGAAAGAGAGAGAGAGAGAGAGAGAGAGAGAGAGAGGGAGGGAGGGAGGGAGTGAGGCGCAAGATGAAAAGAACAGCACCGATACAAAATTGCCGGAGATGCCTCACACGCACCAATATTACGCCATCGCGCAAAAAAAAAAACTCGAGTATGTTCAGTATGCATTTTAAGAATGTGGGAAACTCGTACAAACTGATGTGTTCAGGATAACACTCCCCTCGCTTTGGACCCAAAACAAGGGGATGATGTCAAGAAAAAAGTGAACCTCCGAAGACTTGAAACTTCAAGTCTCTCTTCACGGGTTGTTAATGACAAGTGCCCCCAAAGTGACACATAGGAGAAAACCACTCCAGCAAGCTCTGCATGCCATGCTTTAGACTTTGACAATGACTTTTGTGCATGAGCTGGAGACTCAACATGTTACGGTAGTTTTAAGAGCCATGCTATCCTCACGATTAAGTGTGCCATAGCTCTGGTGGCTACGTTGTAGCTAGAAGAGCCCAGGGGGACACGGAATCTACAATAAATCATTTCACATGCCACAAAATACGTTAGAAAGCTCTTAAGGAGGTCTACGTCAGCCTCTCAACTGCTCGAATCCTCTATTCAACCTTGGAGAGGGCATGGTGGATTTTTGTTGATAGGGAGAAGAGTGTCCACTCCCAAAACCATCAAGTTTTCTCCTTCAACCAAAAACTGGGACAGTACTCCTCCTGGGGTCTCTCATGGCCTGAGGGATCAGAAAAGAAAGGAAGATGACACTTTGAGAATTTGTAGAGGCCCCTCCATCGCTGTGGGGCACAAGGGAGATGCATCCAAAGAGACACAAGATACGCCTTGGTTACTCAAGAGGAGGCCAAAGAAAACTAGAAGACAAAAGAGAAGAGAAGAATAGCGAGGAAGGAGTGTGTGATGATGAAAACTAAAGGTTGTATTTTACCTCCCTCTTCCTCCCCCTCACCTTTTGAGCTGTTCTCAGATTCTTGTAGTCTCTTTGTTTTTATGTTTTTTTTTGTTTTCCTTGGTTTTACAGCTTGCCTATTGTCGTGAGTCAAACTTAGAGTGTTAGCTTGAACATACTCGATTGTGTCAGCCATGACAACATACAAATACTACATTATGTAACACATGATTGTGCGAGCCATGGTGGCCTAGAGAAATAGAAATAGATTTCATAATAACCTCACTGATTGTGAGAGAAAGGAAATTTCTTGACGCGACACCTCCCGGAGGTTATGGCATGACCCTCACAAAGATCTTCATGTGCTAGTTGCACGTACAAAAGAATGACAATTTGAATTTTGTCCAAGACCAACAAGGGCAAGGTGGTGACGGCCTCACCACATGTCATCAACAGAATCCACATATTAGGGGACGTCACTACAAGCACGGTTGCCAATGGTATGGCATCCATACTACCGAAGGCAACCAGCGTTAAACTCGGCGACACTGAGAAGCGTGTGGAAACAAAAAACGTGCTCAATGAGCACGTTGATGGGTACATGGATGACTCCCACACAATGGAGGATGTGCTCAAGGAGGACCACTCGAGAGTGCATCTTGATGAAGAGCACAAGGTTAACAACGACAAAGATGATGATTATCGCAATCATTGCAATCGTCGTGTGGCGCACTTGAGCTCATCGCTTGAGAGGGGCAAGATGTCTACCGGATCCCACAAAGCTACTGATAGCAGCAAAGGCGACGGAAGAATTCACGCAAGACATTCGCACGAGTACGAGCCGAACAATGTGGCCACGAAGGTTTTTTGCACCAAATGTCAGAGGCTTATTGAGTTAGCTGTCGAGGCAGCAAGACAACTCAAGATGAGTAGTGACGGTGCTCGTCACCATCTGGAGGAGTGGGGACAAACCCCCCTTTCTAATTTGTGCCTGCGATAGAACAAACCCACGTCCATTCGAGCGTCGTCATTGACAATAGCTTCTTCCAAAAGGTGGGACTCCTTGAAGGTGTGGATGTGAAATTTACCCTCCTATACTGGACAAAGGTGCATGGACAACGTGAAGCCATCGAGGCTGTCGCTTATATACTGACTACATCAGAGTTGAATTTTGTGTCTGTAAACCTGCAGGTCCACATTGGGTAAAGCACTGCGGATCTGGACCATGATCTCTAGCTTTAGCGATTGGCCGCTCATGAGGCAACGTGCCAATGTGACGACCTTGACAAGGTGTTTCACAGTGTGACCTAGGTATGGATGTAGCAACAGTCGCAGTGTATTATATGTGCTGATGTCATTTCTTGTGGCAGCAAGGACTTGCCTACCTCAACAACATCGGGGTTGGTCATGAACACATCCTCCCTCCATAGTGTGGAGATCTTCCAGAAGGACATGAAACTAACTGACTGGCTAAAGCATATGGAGCACATTATGCGCGTCCACAAGACTCCACTCAGTCAGTGGGATGAAATCACTACAACATGGCTTGGAGACAAACTCTTCAAGTAGGTGTTCAAGGATTGGGGTGTGAATCAACTATGCCTTTAGTGGTATCCCATGTCATGGGAGGCCTTTTGCTCTATCAAGAATTGCATCCAAGGTGAGGAGGCACATCGTGCCTTTCACAACATCAAGGACTTCAACCAGCTCGGTAGCTTTCTTAAGGCCTACTCGAGCGACTTCACTGTATTGGTGGAGGAAGCCAAAAGCTTCACCAAGGGTGATGGGATCCAGACCTTTCGATACCTGGGTTACTTGCTCTTGGAGTGCTTGTGTGATGGTCTTGCGAGCAAGAAGCTCAAGGACAAGACCACCATGGCGGCAACAGGCCAAGCTTGGATAGGATGGAGGGCTTTGAGCAACTACCTGACTGAATTGTATTTGGAAAAACTAAAGCACTACTCGGAGTACGGCTAAACATGTGTGCATAGCAAGGCCATGACATGTGCATCAACGCTACAGGGGCTAGAGGGACAGCGGAGCAGCAAGGTGGGGTCAAGGGAAAGCATCCTGTAAACCCTCCAGTGAAGAAGACTAGTGGGCACAAGGTTCCCAACCACAAGCGTGACCGCAAAAACGACGAGCTACAAGTTGCACATGAATTTCGTTACACAACATTATGTGATGGAGGCCACCACAACCATATACATCATGGTCCAATTTGGACTCAGTTCCTTGAGGCTACTCGTGGTGGACAAGAGGCCACGGTGTTGGCTGTAAAAGCAACACCTTGTAAGGATGGTGTAATAGGAGGTCGCAGACGAGGTTGCTGACAAGGTCTCGGTGTTGGGATTGGACTGTGCATTGGAAATGGACGATGCTTTGGTGTGGGTTTTTCTTGACCCCTGCGTGCTGTTAGCGGGGGCCATTGAGGGGTAAAACTGAATCACGAGTATGGGTTCATAATTTTGACTTAGTTCCTTGAGGCTACTAGTGGTGGACAAGAGGCCACAACGCTGGCTGTAGAAGCAGCACCTTATAACGATGGTGTAACAGGAGGCCGCATACAAGGTTGCTGACAAGGTCTCGGTGGTGGGATTGGGCTTGGCCGTGGAAATGGACAATGCTGTGGTGTGGGTTTTTCCCCATCCCTGAGTGACATTTATGGGGACTATCGAGGGGTAAGATTGGATCACGCGTATGGGTTCATTATTTTGACCAGTATAAACTTGTCTATTGTTTTCTTCCGTCTCATTGTTCCTCGTTCAACATTTGCTGACCAGCATTTGTAGCTAAACCTTACATCTTTGTACAAGATGCATCATCAAACATGTTTAGTGGTGGTCACACCCACCACCATACAAGAGTTGTGTGACTTAGTGGCTAAAGAAAACGCCCTCAAAGAGATGAGCTCAATCATGTTTATGCTTTATTTGGTCGATGATTTTGACCCGGTCAAATTTAAAGAGTAAATTCACACGTGGCCGCAAGATGTAGATCTGAGTGGATGAATCATAGTACGTGTGGAGACTACCGTACCGATTCCATATGAACCACAAACTTGGCTTGCCGTCATCGAGCCTTTTCACTGGGAAGAGCAGAGGCAACATCACAACATAATTTCAAAAAGAAACCTGGCCGGTGCTCCCATGAGAGTACAAGCCGATTTTGGAGGGGATGTCTCCGTTGTTAGCCTTGGAATTACCCAACAAGTGGGCTTGAAGTACGTGCCATTGAATAGCGTAGTTTTCATTGGTGACGACTGTATGGTACATGTGATTGGTACTGATAAAGCAAAAGTTGACATCTGAAGGTACACACAAGGTGTCATATTGAAGGTATTCAACCTTTTTGACAGATTGGACGTGGTGCTAGGTGATCACTGGCTCCACAAGAATACATCTTTGATGTGCTTTAATCTAAGTTCCTTATCATTTGAAATGGATAATATCACTTTACGTTGATTTCGAGTACAGATTTTCCACTAACCTAACATAATTTCCGTACCAGCTTGGACGTGATGTAGGTCAATAGGCATATTTGACAAGGTTCTCGATACTTCTTGGCTCAGCTACTCAATGTGGAGGGCAATGTGAAGGAACACATATCACAAGAAATGAAGTATCTAGTGGTGGGTTCTACAATTCATTATAAGACCCACTGAATGGGCTTCTACTCGAACGGTACATGAGCCGCACAATTCCACTACAACTGGAGGCGACTCCTCCTTTCAAACCCATGTACCGTACTGCCACGTGAAAAGAAATGCAAGAACAATTTTAGTTTTTTTATAAATGAAGAAGCGTCCTTGGTGGTTCCACACAAATACAAAACAGTCAAACCTGGTTCCACACAAACACAAATTCGACGGCCGGTCGTGTTCANATGGGCTTCTACTCGAACGGTACATGAGCCGCACAATTCCACTACAACTGGAGGCGACTCCTCCTTTCAAACCCATGTACCGTACTGCCACGTGAAAAGAAATGCAAGAACAATTTTAGTTTTTTTATAAATGAAGAAGCGTCCTTGGTGGTTCCACACAAATACAAAACAGTCAAACCTGGTTCCACACAAACACAAATTCGACGGCCGGTCGTGTTCAATTCCTGGCACAAGCAGTGGGAGACCGGATTTCAAAGTTTCAATTATCGAACTTCGAACTCCACTAGTGGAGACTCATCCACGATTCGCCGTCAAGACGCAAGCCCACGTGTTGTGAGCGGTGCGATGTCTCGCGACAACATTTAGTGGCCAAATGTTTCGTGTGCCGGCTATTCGATGCTCGTGGGAGTTGTGCTTGCTGAACGAATACATTTAGTCCGATGCACAAAATAAAGACAAGGTTGAACCCAATTTCCACACAAATACAAAGTAGGACTGTACAATTGCACATAAATATAAAAAGATGCCTAGAAAGATATTATTTCTTCTTTTCATGTGGCAGTACGGTATCACCTTAGTTCGGCAAAAAGGTGAGAGGTCGAATGCCAAATCAAAGAGTACACAGGAAAAGGGTGGATCAGGCCAATTATCTTGTTGTGTAGTGTGCCGATCCTTCTTGTGAACAAAAGAGACGATGGTTTATGCATGTGCGTGGACTACCGAGGGCTGAACAAGATGACGGTGAAGAATTGATTCCTCTTTCCATGGGTTGAGGAAGCTTTTGTCCTCGGATTTTTCCCAAGGGTACCATCAACTTTGTATCATGGGAGATGATGGATCCAAAACACTGGTTGTTTAACACACATGGAACAACATTAGTTTCGGGTTTTATGCTTTGGGATAACAAACACCCAGCAACCTTCCAAGGAGAAATTAATCAAATACTGCTAAGCATCTCGGTCAATTTGTCTTTATTTACCTAGACGACATCCTGGTTTTTGTCCAGATCAATGGAAGAGTACATGAAACATCCATGTGAAGTCATCACGATCCTTCAAGAACAGAAGTCTGGTGCAAAAGTGAGCAAGTGCAAGTTTGAACAAGATGAGCTCAATAACCTTGGATACATAGTCATCCATGTCGAACCACAAAAGTTCTAAACTGCAGTGGACTGGTTGTACCCACAACATTGTGAGCAGATAAGGTCTTTCCTCTGCATTGCAAACTAATTTTGATGGTTTATGCAAGGATATCCAACCCTGGAAGCTCCGTCAATCAGGCTCACATAGAAGTACATACATTGGAAATGGACATCTGACTATGAGAATGCTTATCTTAATGTCAAAGAGCTTCTATCCATAACATCCAATGTCGCTCTTTTTGATCCATCGCAATCGTAGGAGGTACAATGTGATGCGTTGGAGCAATCCTCATGCAATATGGTCATCCAGTTGCGTACGAGAGCTGGAATCTCATCCTTGTGGAGACGTGGTATGAGACTGCGGAGCGCCTCGCAATGGCTAATGCTTTTAAGATATGGTGTTGCCACTTTAAGGGTAGTCGGGAGGATGTGACCATCGTGACGGACCACAACCCATTGATTTTTTTCCGAAGTCAATCATACCTTTCGAGACAAAAGGTGCATTGGAGCAAACATGTCAGCCGATTCTTGTTCACGTGAACATATTGGCCAGGACACATCAACGTGGGTGATCCATTACGCTGACAGCCTGTAGAAGTTAAAGCAGCCACGGAGGCTGGTGGGTGTCTTATGGCCGTTGTGACAGCTACAATGAAAACACCAGACACCCCCTGCATCCCTCTGACAACCACTTCAAGAGAGTATCTAATATAATGGCTCTACAAATAGAACTCGGATGGGATACTGTGTGGATTATTGGTTTCAGGAATCTTAGAATATGGAGTAGTACAAATAGGTGGAGGCCACAAGAATATTCTGGCACAGAAAAAAAAAAAGTAAATGTGCCGACCTTGGGAGACCTTTGAGCGAAGATTATCTCCCTGTTCCACCACCCACCAGTCACAGGTCATGTGGGACCTCAAAAGACCAAATAAGAACTCTCAAAACACTTTTGGTGGCCAGGATGGATTGTCGATGTCCTGAAGCATTGCATGACATGCAACCCATGTCCTAGGAACAAGGTTAGTAGTTAACATATCTTTTAAGTCCTCCAAGAGCTTCACATTCTCGAGAGTCCATGCAAGAGTGTCGTCATGGACTTTATGACTGGTTTCCCGGCCCGGCCAGTGGCCACGATGCAATACTAGAGGTTTTGGATTTTCTCACAAAGATGCTCTATTTGACTCCTACAACCACTGATGTAAACACCAAGGAGACCGCTCGTCTCTTCTTCAAAGATTTTGTGAAATACCACGGCTTGTCTTTGTGCATTATCTCCAATCATTACGGAAAATTCGCTAGTGATTTGTGGCAAAATATGTACGAGTGCTTTGGTAGTGAGTCTCAAATGTCAACGAAATTTCACCCTCAGACCAACGGAAAAACAGAGTGCATGAATTGCATTCTAGAGCAAATGCTCCGTATGTATGTAGACCCTCCGATGAATGACTGGGATGAATTCCTAACACCGACAGAGTTTACCGCAAAAAACTTTGTAAAAGAGCCTGCTCAATACACACCGTTCATGTTAAATATTGGCCGATATCTAGTGGTGTCTTATTGTGTGGTGCATAGTACGAGTACAAAAGGAGGGGTTCCTTCTGCTCACTCCTTTTCCAGGCAAATGGACTCCTTACTGTATAGAACAAAGGGTCATCTTCAAGGGGCTGGACAACAATAAAAGGCACATGCCAATAAAAGTTACCACGTTGTCTGTTTGACATTGGAAAAAAGGTGCTAAACAGCACTAGTAACCTTTTGATGAAGTCGCCAAGGGTACAAAAATTACAGCGAAGTGGATTGGACCGTTTCCTATTGTTGTACACATCGGGCCAATGGCATAGTGATTTTTGCTCCCGCCCATTATGAGGACGCATGATGTGTTTAATGTGAGCATTTTGGCTCGATGCATGATAGAAGGAACCATTCTTCCACCACAGACAGACCTCGTTGCCAACGGCCAACACGAGGTTCTTTGCCTACTCTAGTTCCGAGAGTGTACAACTAGGTCATGGGTTGTTAGGAAATACGTTGTTCGTTGGGCCGGTTGTGAATCTGAACATAACTTATGGGAGTCCAAATCTCGGCTGTCCATGGGGGAGGTCAACGAGTATTGGAGCAAGCTAGCAGCTTGCACAGATTGACGTGTGGAAAGGGACACCACCTGAATGCAAGAATAAAAAACACTCCTAGTGGGCAGCATTCATGGACAGCGGCCATAGGATGTTGGGGATGTCCAACATAGTTTTCGTGTCGAAAATCCGGCCAAAAAGAGGGAAGCTGCTAGCCATCCTAATTGACAAGTTGCAGCTTAGGTTCAAGCGCTGTATACATGTTCATGCTTAGCTGGGTAGCCATAATTATGGATTTCCTTTCATAACGCTGACAAATTATTGACTGGTACTCCTAGTTGTTGTTCATGAATTGGGACGGTTCACAGCTAGTGGGAAGGAGTGTAGCGGGAGGGCCGGTTCGGCCATCCCTCCTCGTCAAAGCGAGGGGTGGCTGGACACCACCCCTTGCGAAAACGAGGGCTGGCCGGTGGGCAGCCCTTCACTAGCCGCCGGCCGTCTGGATGGCAGATGGCTAGTCAGGTGGCCGACCGGCCATTGACCAGCTACCTGTTGGCCGCTCGATTGGCAGCCATGAGGCCGGAAGGCCTCATGAGCCAAGGCGTGTGGCCTCGATCCCTTGTCCTCATCCTCTCCTTGTCACCGTCATAAGTGAGAGAGAGAGACAAAGCAAGGGAGTGAGGCTCCAGAGAACAAAGAACAGCGCGAGCATGAAATTGCCCAACATGCCTTACACAAGAAGAGTCTATGCCGTAGCATAAAATATAACTTGAGTTTGTTCATTACAAAAATGAGTTTTCAATCCAAATAACTCATGCAAATGCATGATTACAGGATGACACCCTCCTCCTTTCAGACCCAGAATGAGGGGGCAATGTAAAAATAGAAATGTGCCTATGGGGACTTGCAACATCTGTCTCCATGTTTGGGTCGTTGGTGAAAATTTCCCCCAGAGTGATGCGGAGGGGAAAACCCTTTGCAAACCCTGACAAAGACTTTTGGGTCGGAGCTAGAGACTTGACACATTATATTGAGATTTTTTTAAAGATTTTCTCTTTCACTAAAATCTCAATGACTTTTTTTATATTTCCATTGTCCTTCTCCGGGATGCGGCTGTACACTAGGATGTCTTCAAGATACACGACAACAAAATCATTAACATGTGGGCAAAATGTATTGTTTACCACTGCCATGAATGTTGCGGAGGCATAATTGTCAACTCAAATTACCCACATCTGGTGTAGAACGCCGTCTTTGTAACATCCTTGTGAGGTATACAGATATGATGATGGCTGCTATACAGGTCAATTTTGGTAAAAAAATGTATGCCACGGAGTTGGTAAAAGTGTTTGCTCGTGGCAGAAGAGGCTGTCCACATGATGGACATGTTGTTCAACGCTCAGTAGTCCACGCACATCTGCATCCCTCCAGTTTCATTTTTCACAAAGAATACACGTGTCACGTAGAGTGATGTTGATTGTCTGATGAGCCCTTGACCAAGCATCTCAGCCAGATGCTTCTTGAGTTCGGTCAGCGCGTAGTCACTCAACCATTACCCTATTGGTCCTTAATTCCAACAATTAGATTTCGATGAAATTGATGTTCCTCAATTTCATTTTGGGTTCAGATCTAGTTGGTAGTGCCTTGGTTTTATTCTTAGGGTGAGGGTGTACTCTTAAATTTGGCAATGGGTCGAGTGTAACTCCTTAATGATCCTTGGTTTTGACAAATCCGTCGTGCTCATGCGCCATGGAGTCACCAAATCTGCAGCTTGGCAGCAAAACGATTCCTCGATTGCCACAATGGCTGCTACGAGCTGACATGGCAGCATATCTGCGGGGCGACAAGAGGGCACTATGGCCTGATAGCAGGGGAGCGGGCCAACATCACAGTGGGAAAGCGGATCAACGGGGCAGTGATGGACTGGGAGAGCGGAACACATTTTCAGAAAGAATGGAGGTACAAAGTGGGAAAAAAACACACAAGCTAAAACAAAAAGTGAAATAGAACCCAGTTAGCCAAGATTTATGCATGATCCATTAAATTCAACAAATCTCCCTGAGAAATCATTTGACGTTTAATTCAACTAAGCAATTTATTTTTACACTTTTGGACGACCAAAGGAAAACATTAACATCGAAATCAAGACCATTAGGGTAGGTCCCCTTCACCATCAATCTATTACCCTGCTTCATGTCTATCTAGTGACTGACCTTTCAGCGTGGAGGTAAGTCTTTGGTTAGTTTTCCAGGAGAACCCCCTTCAAACTCCTCAGCAAGTGGTGCAAACTCCTCCGGAACACCTATGGATTTATTAGGTGTCGAGGGTAATGTTTTGACCTCTACTACTATGATTTCATATACTTCCCCTGACTCCACATGGACTAGCCATACTTGGGCTCTGTGTGGTATACATCTTTTGGATACGTCCAAAGATATCGGTCATCATTTTGTGACTGCTGCAACTTGCTGTGCTACTTCCACCTCTGCTACCTCCCATTACCGCCGCTACATTGTGGGTCGCTCAATCAAAGGTATGTGTCATTTTCTACCTTTTACGCTGACATATACTGATCCACTGCTTTCATCTATGAGAAAAACATGCCGGCACAGGGAGTCTCATCCGAGGATGATGTCATGGTTGCTCATTGAACAATTCCTTCATACCACTACGTCATGTGGATCACTGATTTGCGGTCGGAGAGGTTCGCAAAGTCGATGGATCTGAAGTTTTCCATCAACAGTTTTTCTTGGAAACACCCCTGGTCTGGTCTGTAAACCCGATTTTAAACCATGTCATTGTGTACAAAGATGCGAGAAGCTCCTCAAACCAATAATGCAGGTACCATTTTGCATATTGCAGGTAATAGGATTGCAGGTACCGTTTTGCGGGTGCCGTTATGTTTTGAACTCTGCTTTGATCTTGACAGTTATTTTGGTTGGTCGTACTTGTACCCCTTGTCAAAATTTGCAATCTCAAGAACCATTGTATGCGGAGATGCGAGCTGCTCACATAGGCGATCGGTCGGCTTAGATTTTTTTTTAACAGAAAGCAGTTCTGCCATCTGTTCCTTCCCCTTGTTGTTTCTCGACTCGTCATTTTTCCCCTGTGACTTTCCTCCCTTTTCACATGTAGACGTCATTTCTGACAGTCACGCGAGACATATCACGGCTTCCTGCAAGTCCTGTAGAGCTGTTAATTGCATTGATCAACAGTTTCAATCTCCATTGGAGATGAGGTTTTTACGGCTTGTGACTTCCCTCCGCCGCAATAGGAGGTGCGGATTTGGGCTCGCCAATCGTTGTATTCCTATACTTGAGCATCATAGTCGCTGCTGTCAATACAATCAACTGTTGCGATCATTTTGGAAGGTCATCTTGGATGCCGACTATGGGAATCTCTTGCCAAACATCGTGCTTGAGGTTGCCGGTGTCATAGAAATAGAGCTTGTAGAGGTTAAGGTCACTACTGGTGATGATTTTCTAAAAACATTTGTGTATCCTGTCACGCTTAATTGCTAACGCAAGCGTTGAAGCCTACAACATGCATGAAAACTCTTGTTAACCTTTTTGAAATGGGTGAGTGTGGCGTGTGGGATGTCCGTCTAGTTCTTCAGTAGAGTCAAAGAGTCATGTCACAATGAATTGATTGGCCCTAGAGGCAAAACACATGTGGTCGATGTTGTGAGAGAATTCACATGAGCCATTGATCCAGCTCCGTTGGTCTCATAATGCTGTTAAACAACCTTCAGATCAGACCACCAAATCAAAGCCGTGCCACACAAAAGTGACCACAAATCCAATCATCTCTCTTTCGTTGTTGACCCCGGCAGCGGTAAAATACACCTTCAAACTCTTCTTATATATCCTGATCATCGGTCCTTAAGAGTTTGCAGGATGAAACTATTGAGGGAGTGTCAGTTGAACTTGGAATTCACTCAAGATTTGAAGATTCCTCTTTGCGAATACTACTTCCCACGCGTGATACCTCTATACCTCCTCCATTGCCGTATTGAGTAACTATATCATATGGGTGTTGAGGCTCTCAAGTCACAACAACTTCTGGTACAGGCCTTTGTTCATGCTAGCCTGTTGGTCGGTGCCTCCCATTGCACCAGGTATCATCTTGGCAGGCAATGGCGGGGGCAAAGGGTTCCCCAAGCCTGAGAGGTCTGTCACCGGGTTGGCCGTCGGAATAAAAAATGCTGCACTATTCATAGTAAATTTTCTCGTTGCTTCCTTGTTCGCGAGGAGAGTGCCATTGTTCGCACAATGCTAAGCCTCCATCGCCCGAGTATTTGCCGGTTACTGCTTCTTGTTGCTGGGTATGCTTGCTCCGTTCACCATCATCACCGTAAGGTCTGTGAACTTTTGGCAGTGGAGATGTAGTAAAAACTCGTGCGAGGTTGTTGCTTGTAGTTAATGCGCCGGTTAATGTGTAAAAATGGCCTACGTGAATTCCATCTTGTTTTCCAGTGGAGTGAGTGAAACATGCCACGTCGGATTGCTCTGCTTGTGAGGTAGAACACCTACGGTCAACGATGTGAGAGCAGTCGCGTGAGCCATTGATCCAAGTTTGCCAGTCTCCTGGTGCCATTGGATGGTCTTTAGATCAGACCACCAACTTGACGCCATGCCAAGCAAAAGCAACGCCGCGAGGTCATTTTTTTTTTTTTTTACCCCATTCATAGTGAAATAAACCTATAGAATTGTTAGCCACATCCAGAACATTTATCCTTTGGAGTTTGCAGGATCAAACCGCTCGGGCAGTGCTAGACAAGTTTGGAGCTTGCTCGAGAGTTAGACATTCTTCTCGGTGATTAGTGCTTCCCACACATGTGCATTTTGAAGCTCCTCCACCGCCATGTTGAGTTAATGGAGCAGATGGGTTTTGAGGCTTTTGAGTCCTGAAATCTTTTGATATAGGTGTTGATTAACATGAGCTTGTTGGCCAGTGTCTTCCAGCTTTCCGGATATCTTCCTAGTGGGAGACGGCGGAGGCAAATGGTTTGTTGAGCCCGAGTGAGCCTTCAATGGGTTGGCTGTTGGGGTTATAGGGGCTGCGCCATTCACCATGAAATTTGCAACTAACGCTTGGTCAGGTGCGTCAGGTGTGTTTGCTCCATTCACCGTCATTTTTAAGAGGTCAAGGAATTCTTGAACAGGGGAGATGCACTGAAGAACTGTACGAGGTTTTCACCTCGTAGTTGATGTGTCGCTTATTCCTCTAGCGCCACTGCGTGCTCATACCAAGCATCACGCTGAGCGAAACATGGATGGGTCAGAGAGATGAGATACAAAACAGAAGATTATTCGAATAATAAGGACGTTTCAGATCGAGTCGTAAGTGTTCTTTTATGACAAGTGTCCATCATGTCACGCATATATATACAATTTCAAGAAACACAATGAGGCATGTATTGGGCTGTGACCGCTTGTGTTGATGGATGCATGCAACACCGCAATGTGAACAATCGCTTCAAGAAACTCTGTTGAAAAGTTGTGGGTTTCAAGAATATTGAGGCGTGAGTTCATGAAATTCCAACGTCATCAAGAAGACAACCAAAGATTATCAAAACATCTATACAGCTAGCGAATCTTCTGTCGACCATTCTAGGACGATGTCGAGTGTTTCAGAACCTTCAGGAGCAAAACAAAGGAGGTCGGGACAGGTGAGCAAAATGCCATCGGCCAAAGAACGTACAAGTCTTAAGGTCAATGCGCGCCGGGCCATGGATGTAGTGGCATAAATGCCACTTCTAGTGTTCAGGAACTCGTGAACATCTAGGAAATAACAGCGATGTCTTAACCACTCGCCATGACACACGATGACAGAAAATGTTGGTAGCAAAGACAAGCGCCTAATAATCAATGACCTCCAGTTTGATCCGTCCCCCTATCTTTTCAATCCTAATCGTCCAAGTGAAACAAAAATGTACACACGGTAGGCCGTGCCAATGGTGATATCTGGACAAGGGATGTCACTTTGTACTACTGAATTCCTATGTTTTTTGGGTGGCCGGTTCATGCCGTCTTGCTCCGTTGGGACCATGAAGGAGGAAACGAGACCTGCGATCCAACAAGTTTGAATTTTGCCTACGTCACTACCATCATCAATCCCAACAAATATTTTTTTTGTTCACTCCATTGCGAATGGCCAGCTTCTCTCGAGTGTTGAATATTTGTTCAGCCGCTGAGGTTGATTCATGTAACCAGATGGGTGTTGCACTGAGCGGAACATGCGTGGTTCACAAGGATGAGGTCAAGAGCAAAAGACGATGAGAGGAATTGGAACACTTTGTTTTTTGTGTATTCAGCAATGAGTGTACTTCAATGGCAATTGTCGGTCATGTTAAGTGCATATGTTCAATAGCAAGAGACGTAACAAGGCAAATATTGGGTCTTGGATGATTGAGTCGAGTGACGCATACAACGTCCCGTCGGATGTGGTCGCTTCAAGAAACTCCACCAAAGCTTGGGGCATTTTGAGAATGTAAAGTCACGTCTTTATAAAAGCATAGCGCAAATGAAACCCCAAGTGACTAGTATCAAATACCGATACGGTCTGTGACACTTCTGTCAACCGTTTTAGAAAGTGGACGAATGTGCAAGAGTCTTCGCGAACGAAACACTGGATTTTGGGACAGATGGCCAAAATGACCTCATCCGAGCGACTTAAAATTCCTCAGGTCAACGCTTACTGGGCCACAAATGAACCGAAAAAATACCTACATGCGGGATTAAGGGACTTGTGAACTTTTATGTCATGAATTGTTACGTCTAGAACATAAAAACGTCCCCCTGTTATACAAAAAATCTTTGGGAATCAGCAAATGTATGCCAGTGACACTATCGATCATCTATTAGAGGCATCGATCATCTATTAGATGATCGATGCCTCAATAGTCATCGTCCGATTCCCAGCTATTGTGCGCGACGTCGTAGCTCTGCCACTTGACCAGAGACACGGTCATTTTTCATGGTGTTGGTGGCCAAGGATGTCCTCGATCGTACTCTACATCCCTGTCCACTTGGATTAGAGGTGGAGGAGCGACATCTCTATTGGGGAGTTTCTTGCTGGGATCCGGGTAGTGCTTGATCTTGCTAACATGGAAGACTGGATGGATCGCCATGTTGTCTGGTAAGCAAAGTCAAGCGACAACCGGGTTTTGCATCTGCGCAATCTCCAACGGCTCCAACCATCGATGTTTGAGCTTCGTGAAGTCTTGTCCATGTATCTTGATTTTTTGCTAACCTGAGTAGGAAGCAGTCGCCAGCGCTGAATACATTGTTGCTACGATGTCAATCCGCTGGTCATTTCGTTGTTGGTTGTGTCTTTGCAAGGATGTGGTGTGCTTCCTATCAGACGCTAGAAAATTCTTGTCGCTGGATGTCAACTGCAGAAAATTTGCTTTGGCTTTGTAGTCCAGCCGGTGTGGTGAACATTTTCTTATAAATCACTTTGAACATGATTTTGCTCTTTGTAGTGTAAGTCGTCGGGTTTTATGCGTGTTCGACGGTCGACAACTTTGCACATGGACATCATCCCCTCCTTTGTCAGTATGAATATGCTCCGTCTCCTGATAATGAAACTGGAGGAGGGAGTGGGGTGATGGCTGTATACCAGGTAGACAGAGAATAATGTGGTGATTCCATGGACACTGCTGTTGTACCACAATGGGACAAACGTGATGAAATTTGGCCAAACCTTGGAATTTATGTCTGCATGTTTCTTCAAACTTCATTCAAGGGTCTAGTTGAATCGCTGAACAAGCCCAACGGCCGGGGGTTGTATAAAAAAAGAACCTATTGACCCCTAATTGTTGTAGCGCAAAAAATAGGTGACCTGGCGGCACGCCGCATGGCCCGCGTCTGGTGAGGATGCATTGGTGAAAAGAATGGGGCAGCCTGTTTTCTTTTATTGTTGCTGAAAACTTTGGCATCATCATCTGTGATGAAGGCGTTGATGCTTTCCTGCACATTCTTTTTGCTTGTGCGAGCAGGCAAATCTTCGACATCGTTGATGGCGACCTGGTGGAAGGGCACGTCTACCACAATTAGCCGGATGTTGGCTCCAACAGAAATATTACGCTTCATTCCAGGCATGTGGCACATATTCCTATCCATGCCTGCATTTCTGGGCTCATTTTGTTCCACCAAAAGTGAGGAGAGAGAAGCAAGAGATTCTTGCCGTGTTCGGTTGTCGATGAATTCAGTATTCATCAATGACCTGGCGGTGGGAGATTGAGTCTGCGAAGTGATGTGGTCATTAGCAAGAGCTCGCAGATTGTTGCGAGAGGTTGCAACCGTGCGAGGAATGTGCGAAAAGTTTAAACTTTTCTACGAGCTTGTTCACCCTTTCATATCTCACTTCGGCACCTTTGAGGATGCAACCTTTCACTGAAACTGCTGAATGAAAGCCCCCAATCCCGAAGCGCACTACTAATTCCGTGGTTGAAAGACTCAAGCATTAAAACATCTTACGAATTATGTCTTCGATTAATCCGTCGGCAATCCATTTGTCGATCCGTTTTTGTCTGAAAGTTAAACTTTGAACAGTGAAATGCAAACCGTTGAACCGAGTCCGGATCGCCTTTGGGGGCAGGAGGTGGGTGCGCATCGGTGCAAACCCCGAGGCGGGCCGGGTTCAAACTCACCGTCGCACTTTCCCATCGTTGAAATTCATCCATGAAAGAACAAAAGCGCGAAAACTGGCATGGATGAAAAACAGATGAAAGAATATGGCAAAGGTGCAAGTGTAGATCACTATGATTCATCTAAACGCCAAAATGTTTATCGACAACCGAACACGTCATCTCCTCCAAGCTGAAATGCGTAGCCATGGCATGATACCGCTGCATGATAGCCGCCCGATTTGTGATCAGTGGCACAACTCTATCCCTAGCATGTATAGACACGTGGTGGTACATGGTCCTGTCACACCAAAATTATTTCTAAGCTTGAATTCTCACAAGCTTCCTCTACTCCTCACCCCACTGGGTGTTAGTAGTTCGAAGGCAAAGATATTCCAACAAGTGACTGCATTATGTCAGATCAAGCCAAACGGCAGCTTGTGTCTTCTGGAGCTCATCAGCTCCCCAGTCCTCTTCCATGCATCCCCCTTCAGATTCTGCTGTCCCACCGGCCGGGTCCTCAGCTAGGATGCACCGTTCTCAGGTGCAATGGGCTTACGAGGGGTGTAGGGAGCAGAAGGCCCAAGTGGGGCCAATTGTGCTGATGGGGCTGATGGCCCTGGTGGCGCTGGTGGGACCAATGGAACTGATGGGGCTAAAATGGCTGATGGTGCAGACCGGACCGATGGGGCTGACGGGGCTGATTAGATTGATGGCACTGATGTGGTTGATGGGGCTGATTGCGGAGATGGGACCGATGGGGCTGATGGGGCTGATGACACCAATGTGGCTGATAGGGCTGATGGTGTCGATGGCCCGTTAGGAGACTCCTAACCTTGAGCATCGTGGAAAGTTGGGGTGGGCCATGCTTCCATGGTGGGTTCCATACAATGGATCTCCATCTTGTCCGGGATGTCGAAGCGGAGAAGGATACCATCAGCCGGCGTGACCTCGCTGTCAATATGTAAGTAGCACATAGATATCTTGCGGCTGCCAGTGTTTTCCTTTGGCAGTTGCTCGCAGCACAGTAGATCCTGCTCAACAATTGGTGATGGGATCTCAACAACCCTGGAGGTGTCAAGGTTTGCTGAGGTTGAGGCAGGTTCATTGGTCCTCTGTCATCTAGTCTGGTATGTGGGCATACGTGTGGCTCCTTGATCCGCAGCTGAGTCTGCCGCCTTCACAGGATTTCCTCCATCCCCGGACCAGAAGCCTTCCTCAGCTTTCCTAAGCATTCACTATGAAACAATTGTTACAGGTCGCATTCCCGTTGTGCGCAGGCTTGTAGTAGGCCCGGTGAAAACATGTATGACACCTGGGACAGACCATGCGGCCTTAGAAGATGCCAATTGCAATGTCATAGAAAGCCACAAATTTCTACCGGCTGCATCATGTACTGCATAGCCTCCTCCGATGGCCTTGGTGAAGCGGCAGTCAATGTTTTTGGTCAATTGAGGGCATCCGTACACCTGTGTGACATGCCGAGCCGGTATTCGATGGTGATGTCGTGTACCCATAGCAGCAGCGACCACTTGGTGAGGACCCTGGCATGGTTCGGAGTGGTCATGACCCACTCGAGCACCTTGTGATCCGTGAGTGTGAATGGGGGTCCAGTTTGAGGTAATGATGGAAGTTCTGGATAGGCAACCTCCGTGATGGTGGTGACCCAGCTGTCGAATGACGCAACCTTCCCTCATTTCTTTTCATCTTTCTGTGCAAGTGCGGCTCCCAATCCTTCCTTGGACCAATCTCTGGCTTGTGAAAAGGGTTTACCAAAA
This sequence comes from Penium margaritaceum, assembly GCA_023375785.1. Classification (NCBI taxonomy): domain Eukaryota; kingdom Viridiplantae; phylum Streptophyta; class Zygnematophyceae; order Desmidiales; family Peniaceae; genus Penium; species Penium margaritaceum. Next base: position 88,019 of record SZWC01000569.1, on the reverse strand, counting down.
TCTGGGACGTCCGAAACAGGGGAATCATGGAGTTGTTGCTTGAGGATGTGGAATGCCTCAACTGCCCCATCTCCCCATAAAAAATACTCGGAGAAACAGCTTGGATGGTGCGTAATGGCCGTGCAATGGTAGCAAAGCCGTTGACGAACCATCAATGAAAAACCACAAACTCCACAAAATGCCAAACTTGTGCAGGGGGTTGGGGAACTTCCCATCGGAAGATGATCTCAATATTCTAGAGGTTGATGCAGATGCTATGTATGGAGAGAAAGATGTGGAAGAATTCCAACTCATCTGTGCCAAAAACGCACTTGCTGGATTTTTTCTTGAGGCTAATGGCAGACAGACGTTGTAGGATCTCGCAAATCTGCGTCAAGTGGTGGATGGGGGATGCAGAGATAATCAGGATATTGTCAATGTATCATTGGGAAAAATTGCAAACTGCACAAATCTTGTTCACGAGTCGTTGAAAGGTGGCCTTGGAATTTTTCAATTGGAATGGCATTTGGCGGAACACTTACTGCTTGCCTGCTCCCACGAATCCGGTATTTAGAGCCGATGTGGCCTCCATGTCTATGGCATGGTACACCGCCTGGACATTGAGCTTGCTGTGGACGATGGATCCAGCTGCTACATGTAGAATACCCTCAACCGAAGGCATGGGTTGCTAGTCGATGCCCATGTGCCATTTGGAGTCTGGTTTTGGCACCATGACGATGTTTTTCAGCCAGGTTGATGCGGCAACTTTGATGTTGCCAGTAGCTTCCAGCATGTCCAGTTGCTTTGCAATCTCCTTTTCGGTGCCGGGGTTGAATCACCGGATCTTCAGTGCCTCAGGCCTGGTTGCGCCCGTGTCAAGAACATGGAGCGTGCTGATGGAGTTCAGTTTGGTAGTTCCACAGCAAATACCCGGACGTGTTGGGAGACCACGTCAGCTACCTCATCCCATTCTGTAGTGGTCAGAAAGTGGACGTACAGCCAGGTCTTAGCCATTGCCTTGATCTTGGCTTTCATCAATGGCTTCCTCCTCAGTTCCTTTGATGACATGCATCGGGATGTGGGCCCACCGTTGCTCTGACCTCTGCTGCTCAGCTGCCAGGTTGGTGATGATTACGTTAAGCAAGCCCGCTGGAGTGGTGAGTGGCTGAGGTCGTGGAGAAATGAGTTCAATGCATATCTTAATGGCGTTGGATTCCCCACCAGCCAGCTGGATGTACAAGGCTTCCTATCCGTAGTCAATTGTGGCAGCCATGGGTGTGAAAAACTTGTTGTCAATGAGGCCAATGTAGCCATTGGTATCAGTCACCTGTGAAAAAACGGTGTGCATCAGTCGTACGATTGTAATCAGGACAAGGTGGATCACTCCCAGGGTGGTAGAAGCCTAGAAATTGACGTTAATGTAGCGATACATGGAAACCTGCATAGGAATGTTCCATTTCATCTTCTCGTCAGTCAGGATGGTAAAGGTGGTGCTAGGAGAGCCAATATCAAGGAGTGTGACCAAGCAGCCAATGGGAACAAATGCTCTGCCCGTCACCACCGTCCACCGTCCATCATCTTCCTGGACGGCTAAGAATGTATCATCGTCCGCATGGTAAAGATTGTCTCGAGGCTCTTCGTGCAACTGCGGTAGATGGGATGTGTTCATATTGTGACCAAAAACCTCACTGTCACTTGATTCAGGCCCTGTGATATCCTGCTATCCACTACTTGTGCCCTTGTGTCCTCTCACACCTGGCGTGATCCTAACCACCTTACCCCTAATTGCACATGGACACCTCACCTAATGGACATCATGTCGTGCCTTGGGGTAATTCTGTAGCATCTGGAGGAAGGAGATGGATGCGTGGGCTTCGCCAAGATACTATTCATTGAAAGTCGAAGTGGGATGCTGCTCGTGCCCTCACACTCTATTCTCTTTCAAAAATTTCATCAGGGTTGAACCACTGAACCCCCGGTGGACACAGAGGTCCTGAGGGGATTGTTATAAGCTATGCAGCTCCCTCGTCCTCTGGTGCCTGTCAATTGATGAAGTCCATGAGTATGGGGAGGCTAGGCAGGAAACCCATCAGGTTTTTTGCAGGGAGGAAGTGCCCTACCGTGTTTGTCCCTCCACACCATCACTCCCCTCTTTGGATTGTACAGCATAGGGAATTTGGCTACAATATGCCCGGATTGTCTGCAGTTATAATGCTTGCTTGTAACACTCTTGCAGCACCAGGCATGTTACGCTCGCATTGTAGCGGAGCAATTTGTTGACCTCCTTGATGCAGTTCCAGCAGCCTCCACCCCTGTCACACCTGGCGGGCAGGATGCCTTGAAGGTGGATGACCAATACAGTTGAGGGAGACAATGGACATGACCTTGAACTTGCGCCTCATTGGCTCTTTGATGTACCGTACCGAAACTCAAATTCGTTCACTTTTCACAATGCACTTGAGTACTTTTCATATTCTCCTCTGGATCCTCTTTTCTGATCGCCCAAGGGGGGTACTCAATCAATAAATGCCTGAAAACTAAACTCACCCATCGCCCGTACCTCCTTGGCATTTGCAACGTCATCCTTGCTACTTGAAGTCCGAGGTTGGGTGTTTGAGTGCAAAAACACAGCCCACAGTTAGATCATCCATTATCCCCCATGCCCAGTGCCTTGCGAGCGTCCAACTTACTTGGGTCTGAGCTGAAGTCCAAGTGAACGTGTTTGTGAACCCAGCACTTTCACAATTCAAGTGACAACAACGTGGGAAAAGAACGTGTTAACACATATAGGTAAATTCATGAGTGATTCCCCCAAACGCTTTGCAACTATGTAAGGAACACAAGGGCAAACCTAAATAATTGCTTTACACAAACATGAGTTTCAGTACGGTACTTGGCCACGGCCACACAACCCGATATCTCCTTTGTCGTCAACCTCCTTGCACAGGTCTTGGTGTATCATGGGAGGAGAGCCCTCCACGAGGTTGTACGAGTGGTGCAGATGTGGTTTCCGCACAGTACCTCAAACTATTCTTTTGACAGCAGTGTTTGGTGGTCGTTGACGGCTACACAAACAGCGGCTGGGCTTGGAGTTCTGATGGGCGCAGTCGGCTAGGCTATGTGTTCCTGCTCGGTGGAACCACTCTGTCGTGGCGCGGCAACAAGCTGGGTTCCATTACACATACCACCTTAAGTGCCGATTATGTTGTTCTATAAGCTAGGACTGTTGAGGCGGTGTGGTTGTTACGTCTGTTTTGTGACTTCCGTCGTTATGCGTAGCGACAACCAGAGTGCTCTTGCCATTGATGAGAATTGTGATGTGTTTCATGCATGCGTGAAGCACATTGCTGTTCATGATCTTGTAGAGCCACAAGTGATCGCCGTTATGTTATTCAACATGGATGTGCATCGAGCTGACTTCCTAACCAAGGCACAAGCATGTGGAAATCTCATGGTGGCCATTTGTTCTGTCATGCTTCACCCTTGCCTGAGGGTGCCTGAGAGTGGGATGTGTGAGAATGGACTATTGAGCATCCGGTTGCGTACCTCTGTCAGTTTTACACATGTATGGTCATGCATACCATCAAGTCATGGGGGAGTGCTGTGATGTGAGCCGTCCCCGTTTGTCCATGTAGCATATTGTGACCACTCGCCCGGATCCATGCTCGTGTAGATCCCCAATGCGGACCGAGCTAGCGTCAGAGCAGAAAGGGTGGTGATCTTACCCACCAACAGCTCTCAAACAGCTAGTTTGACGTCTCGGATGCTTTCTAAGCTGCTTTGTAGTTTTTCTACAGTTGGTGGAGTTTTCTTGGTGGGCTAGCTCTTGAGTCTGGTTTGCATGTTTTGGAGTTTTGGTCCATCAATCAGCACCAGACCTATGCACATGACCAGTCATAGTGTCTGGCTCATGATTTTGCATCTGTAAGTTCAGATGATGTCACTTTTGGATGCCTGTGCACAAATTTGTGGCAAACATAGTGGTTAGTGGCCAGTTTTACGACAAGCTGCCACTGCCACGTATGTCATCCGCCATGTGCAGCAGCTAATGTTTGTGCTACAAGCTTTTCAGTTTCCATTTCTCTTTGTATTACTAAGAAATTGGAGTTTATGAGGTGTTGTGCATCCCCCTAGCCTAACCCCTGCTGTTTCTTGCACCTCCTTGACTGTTAGTGGGCCATCTGACTTGTTGGTGTCGCCATGTTAGTAGCAACAAGAATAGGAAGCGTCCTAGCAATCTCTCAATGACAAGATTCTTGCCACGCTGACATGACTCCAAAGTCTGAGCAATGTATCCCCTGTGAACACCCACCACCAAGATTTCTCCAGCGCTTGAGAGGGAAGACGATAGACTCTCGCAAAGACACAAACAGCTTTGATGCGGGTACTATACTGACATCGCAGCAATCACGTGTTTAGTGTTGCCGATCGTGGCTTTTTCACTTCGGCACGCATCAATTGCTTTGGAAAATACTTTGTGAAGCTCAAACCCTGATGGCTGGATGTGTTTGAGATCCAGTGAATGCAAAATCCTGTTGTTGCTCGATTGCACGTACGAAAAATCATGGTGATCCATGAGTATTCCACGATCGTACCCTCAACTGTTACCGGGACTTCAACGCAAACTTCTATGGCTGAGATGTCACTCCTCCGCCTCCTCCCTAAGTGGACAGGGATGTGGAGTGTGCGATTGAAGGATTTCTTGAACATCAACACTGTGGAAAAATGACCAAGTATCTCGTCTACTGACAAAGTTAGGACTCTGCAGATAATAGCTTGGAGCCCTATGACAACCTCTGACACATTGATCATCTTATTGACGGCATCTAAAAGTGTCTCTACCCTATGTCTGCTAACACGTTGGGATGTTACGCCTAAATGGGGAGAGAGTGTTAGGTTTTAGACGTACACAAGTCCCTGAACTTCAAGAGTGGGTATCTTTTTCCTTACATTCATGACCCACCGCGTGCTGACCTCAACATTTCTACACTGTCCGCCGAGGGAATTTGGCCACTTGCCTTGAGCTTCAGTGTTTCGAATCTGAAGGTTCCGATACTTTCAACCACTTTCCACAAGGTTCCAATGAAGTATCCTAATTTACATCAATTTCCCCACACCCTTTAGTCAAATTTATCGACAATGTTAGGCTTTTATAGGCGCAAACCTTGATATTTTTCATGTAACAGACGTACGCAAGTCCCTTATCTCCCCGAGCGGATGTTTTTATCATTAGAAAAATAGCCCACCACGCGTCGAGACTTTGATTTTTACTCCGATGATCGAGGGAAATTCAGCCACCTGCCCTTGCCCTCCAGCGATTCCTTCTCCCATGTTCTGACAACTTCGACAAGTTTCGAGGAAAATCAATAGAAGCATCACGACCTTCTGGTCAACTTCTCAACGTATCAAGATTCATCGAGATTTATAAAGATGCATATCACATCTTCCCTATCGATCTTTGAAGCCCCCCGATTCCCCGGCGTAGCTTCTCGATCTGGCCACTCACGACGCAACTCCACACATGTCACTCGACCATCGACCCAACGACTCCGACTACATCTCATTTTTAACTCAACACTTGCATGTAGGTGGTCAGTCATTCTGTCACTTGACATCGAAGTACACTTAACGCTGATTACAAATTGCTCAAGTGTCCCAGATTCTCAAACTGTGTTCTACCTCACAACTCATACCTGTTTACCATCCATGCTCCATTCAGCGTAACACTGAGTGCAACGGTGCTGGAGAGGCATCTGACTACTTTATTCACCCGGAGGACTACCTCAGACAAGTCGACACCGCATTTCGCACGTCAAAACTGTGCAGATTTTAAGACTACAGCGTGAAGCAAGCGAGCGCAACCGACGACCAGTAGCCAGTCTTTAATGTCGACTTCGGCAGTGGAAGAGCAGAATGTGACTATGCATGCAAATCCTGAACTGACAGCGAATTCTGGCGTGGCAGGCTATGCGACAGCTGGGTCAGTCCCGACGGCTCCACATCCAATCTGGCCACGGATCCAACGACGGTAAACCAGCTGTCCCCTTGAGAGCCTCAACGTCAGCAGCATGAACTGCAGGTGGCACCGGACGACAGGCGCAGATAAAGAAGGAAGTGGCAAACCATGTCTCTATGCTTGAGGGAATCAACAGCCGTCTCCTCCAACAACGCAACATCCTGATGGAGGCTCTTGCACAAGAGGCGGTGCTCTTCAATAGAAACACTCAACTTTCAAACGAGCCCAAGATCATTCCAGCCCCTCTTGAACTGCTTGGTCTAGCAACTTCCAAAGGACTAATGGTTCGGATGTGGCTAACAAGCTTGGAGGTATATTTCACTACTGTTGGGGTCAACAGCGATCGGAAAAAAATTGACCTCGCAGTCGCGCTTCTGCGTGGTACATCATTAAGTTGGTGGTCCGACCTAAAGGCCATCCAACGACAGCAGGAGACTGGCAAGGCCTCATTGACGGCCAATGGCACCCGTCTTGCATCATGAACCGTAGGCGTTCTATCCTTGGAGCACATCAACCCACAATAGCAAGACTTGCTGACGCCACCAACCGACTAGAGCAAATTCTTACGCGCAATGCTTGCACGCTTTGGATGGCTGAACAAAATCTCTTATGCTTGATACAAACTCAAGGGCCTTCATTAGCAGTCAAGCGTGGCAGAGTACACGTGGAAATTCCGAGAGATCGTCGTTGGCAAAGATATCGCCCCTGACGAACTCTGTTTTCAGTACAGCATCAGCCTCAAACAGGACATCCAACAATTGATCGTCATCTTCAGCATCCAAAACGACCTACCACGGATGATCGCAGCAGCAGAAAGGATCGATACCACCGCGTACAATGCTTGGATCCAGGAATCCTACGGCAGGCGACCCCCGAATCATAACTATCATGGAAATGGAAAAAGCCAGTCCCGGGATTCCTCGACTCCGATGGAAGTGGACGCCGTCAAACAAAAAGACACGTGCACTTCCTACATCTGCAAGAAAATCAGACACATCGCTCGGAACTATCGAAGCAAACATCAGGCCAAAAGGGGGGAAGTCGCAGAAAAATGAGTCAGGAAATGGCAAAGGGCAGGAGTGAAAGGCGAAACTCTTGTCCAAAAGGAGCAATTTGCGCCAAAAAATCACCCATCTGAACAGCTCACAAAGCTGTAGAGGGCCTTTGAGATCGCCAAGTTCGACGAGGGGTACAAGGATGACCAACTGGCGATACTGCTAAAAGTGCAACTTGGAGGTTGCAAGAGTCTCAGAATTATACCGGCACTACTGAGGTGCCTCTCACACTTGTGTAAGCAATGACATGGTGCGAAAGCAACTGGGGTCTTTGAAGGAAAAACCGTTGATGGAAGATTGTAGGTACGGAGGCTCCGAGAACCACTACAAGTGCTATTGGGAGACTTTTAGGACGTAAGGCTCTATAGGTCATGTCCGATGAGTGATCACAAAATCATTCTCAGACACGATTTCCCATACTAGCACAATCTGCAGTTCAACTAGAAGAGTGGTGAAGTCTACGTGGAAGTCAACGGCGTCAAAGGACAAATTCTGTGTGTGGACCGGAAGACAGAAACGTTAGAAACAGAAGTAGCTTTGAAAACCGCAACAACCAAGAGGCGACAACCTGTCCAACCAATACCACTCAATGTCGCCAAGCATTGTATACGGCAAGGGGATCGCACGTGGCTCATGCAATTCGTGCCAATGGAGGAAGCGGAAGTGCCAGCAACTCACTGGTCGGCCTCATCAGCCTCATCGGCCTCATCAGCCTCATCGGCCTCATCGACATCAACAAGGTTTGCAACGGTTCCCGAGGAGTTCGTACCTCTCATCCAAGGGTGTGCGGACGTCTTCCATGACGAACTCCCATAAACCTTGTCACCTCAATGCGACATCGACCATCGCATCGAACTGAAACCGGGCAGCCGACCCACTGTTTGAGGAGCCTATGGGATGAGCGTCCATGAGCTGACCGAGTTGAAGAATCAACTCGATAAGATGCTCTACCAAGGGTTCATCCGCCAGTCCACGTCACCATACTCCACACTAGTACTGTTAAAGAAATTGAAAACCTGCGATATGCGGATGTGCGTGGACTATTGGGAATTGAACAACGCTACCATCAAGAACTGCTACCCTCTCCAACGTGTCGACGACGTTTTGACCAACTCCGAGGAGCTTGAATTTTCAACAAGATCGACCTACGCAGCGGTTATCACCAGATCCACGTGGCAGACGCCGACATCGGAAAGACGGCATACCTAACACGATACGAAAATTTTGAGTTCAAGGTTATGTCATTTGAACTCACAAATGCCCTAGCGACATTCATGGCGGCAATGAAACGCATTTTCCACCCGTACCTTGATTATTTTGTCGTGGTATATCTTGACGACATTGTGGTGTACAGTCGCACCCTGGAGGAGCATGATGGACATCTTCGAAAAGTTCTCAAAGCAACACAAAGATAGAATTCTGTTTGAAAACTCTTCAAGTGCGACTTTGTTTGTCGTTTGATCAAGTTTTTTTTGTCACGTCATCAACGGTGGATGAATCACTATTGATCCAAAGAAATTGGCAGCAGTCGCTGATCGGCCGATGCCAACCAATGTCTGAGACGTTCAAGTCTTCCTTGCCTTGTACAATTACTACTGACGTTTCCTACAGGACTACGTCCGAGTATTAGCACCTCTCTCTGACCTCACTCAAAAAGAAAACGAGTGGCAGTGGGGAGACAACAAAGAAGAAGCGTTCACTGCTTTGCGGAACGCTTTGACCTCGGCGCTAATCCTACAATTGGCCAATCTAACGATCAACTATGTCATGGCTACAGATTCCTCCAACCGAGCCATTGGCGTGGTTCTCCTATAGGATCACGGCAACGGAGAGCAACCGGTCGCGTATGTATCGCGAAAGTTGCACGGACCAGAACTCAAGTACGCCATACACGAGAAGGAGATGCTAGCAGTCATACACGTACTTACGACATGGCAGTGCTATCTTGAATGCCGATGCATCATACGCACAGACCATCATGCACTGAGATATTTGAAGATGCAACCAAACCTCAGTAGACATCAAACCGGATGGATGGAACTTATTAAATCCGGGTTCGACTACGATGTTTAGTATCGACTGGGTAAAACCAACCCAGCAGATGCGCTCAGCCGCCGACCAGGGGCGCATACATCTGTATGCGCCCCGGGACGTCGTGGCTATAAGGGGGGAAATGATATGTACAAGACATACACGAGTCCCTAACCTCTACAAGTGGGCATCTCTGTCATTACACCAATAGCCCAACGAGCGTCAAGACCTTGATCTTCACTCCAGCAATTGAGGGCGGTTAAGCAACCTGCCCTCCCCCTCCGACGATTCCTTCTAACACGTTTTGACAGTTTCGACCACTTCCAAGAAACATCGACAGAATCATTACGACCTTTTGGTTGACTTCTCAAAGCATCGAGGTTTATCGAGATCTGTAAAGATGCTTCTCGCACCTTCGCCGTTGATTTTTGAAGACCCCGATTTGTCTGTAAAGCTTTTTTATATGACGGAGTAGTAACATACCCACCGTTTTGCCCACAAAGCAGCGGTGTCCATGGTCAAAAACGGAAAGACCGCGCTGTCCATAGTTGAAAACAAAAAAGCCGGCGATGTCCATAATCACAAAAAGAATGATAGCAGTGCCCATGTTTTTCGTCGTGTGAGCGAAAACGGGCATGCCTGGTATATTTCATGTATATAACACATTGGGCATGGATTTTGACTTCAAGCTTCACCGGCCATCGCAAGCTTGCAAGCGGAGTTTCGCGGCGAAACCTCCTTGCAAGCTCCTGATGACCCTGCCAAGCCCCCCATTAAAACTAAGGGCTTTATCGTTGGTTTGGAGGGGTTTGAAGGATTTTGCACATGCTGTGATGGACAAAAGAGCATCTACCGGGCCCTGCTACCGCAGGGCCCAATAGGTGTCCGGGCGAGAAAAGAATAAAACCCAAATCCCATAGTGTAACTGTAGCGTATGGACCATTTTTATGGTTGAAAATGGTCATCAAATGTTTATCAGGTACTTTGGGTACTCGAGGTTCAAGTTTCGAGGAGCCAAAATCCTGAAAAAATATAATGGGCTAGAGTCTGGTTCGACTCTAGCCTGGAAAACAATCCTTGGTCGGATTCGAGGCGAAAGGAGTGTCGCGATGGAAAATGCATCGTGTCAGTCCTCCTCCACTCCTAGAATGATGCTAGGGTCCTGTTTCCAGTGTGGCAATGCCACGTTGAAGAAGTAGGATTAGGTTGCATGTTTACAAATATGCCCTATGATGACTATGTCCATTCGTAGCGCGGTTCGTCTCAGCCAAAATGGCTGAGGCGACCATTCGCTCCCTCCCCGGAGATGACTATTCTAAGGGCCTACATTTTGGTGCAGCAGTTAGTTGTAGAACAGACCACATCTGTTACGTTGGTATCAGAGCCAGAGCTTCCGCGAGAGAAACAAAAAGGGAAAGTGTCAAACACACTCGGACATCGGATCTTAACATCGACGGACAACATCACCCGACCGCAAAAAATGCATGAATGTTTGGACTGTTTGTCTAAATGCCGCCCCATCGGCGGTGCGAGCTAGGGCTCTCAGCCTCGAGAGCGAGCTCATGGGAGAGCTCAATGCGCCCCGATGTCCCAAAAAAAAAGAATGAGGCGGATGGAGTCACCAAACGCCGCCCGACCGGCTATGTTGGACCGAGCTCGTCGAGAGCTCGACCAGCCGAGAGCTGAGGCGAGATGGGAGGTGGGGGAGTGTCTCTCCCCCACTGCACTGCCCCGTTGTTAGAATGCTCACGTGGAGAGGAGAGGGGCGAACCACCTGCTCTGCCCCGCCATACTTGGACAGCGCTGAGGGGGGAGGGGAGGGCCAGCCCCCCCTTATCCCCCTCGTTCGTGATGCCGAAAGCGCCAAGGGGGAGGAGAGGAGAAGGCCTTCTCTCCCCCTCGTCCAGGGCGTCGACAGCCCTAAGGGAGAGGAGAGGGACGACTCCCCCCCTCTCTCCGTCGTCCATGACACCGACTGCGCCGAGGGGGAGGAGAGGGGCGAACCCCCCTCTCCCCCTCGTTCATTGCGCCGACAGCGCCGAGGGGGAGGAGAGGGACGACTTCCACCCTCTCCCCCTCATCCATGGCACCGACGGCGCCGAGGGTGAGGAGAGGGGCGAGCTCCCCCCCTCTCCCCCTCGTCCATTGCCTGGACGACTCCAAAGGGGAGGAGAGGGTTGAGCCTCTCCCTCTCTCTCCCCCTCGTCCATTGCGCCGACAGCGCCGAGGGGGAGGAGAGGGTTGAGCCTCTCCCTCCCTCTCCCACTCGGCCACAGCACCGACGGCGCATAGACGCCAAGGGGGAGGAGAGAGGGTGATCCCTCTCCCTTTCCCTCTAACATGGGCTGATGGCCCAAGGGGGGGGAGAGGGGGACATCTCCCCTCTCTCCCCTCGGGAAGAGGGAGGAGAGGAGACAACCTCCCCTCTCCACCCCCCCTTCCGCTCTCACGTGGGGTGACGGCCCAAGGGGGGGGAGAGGGGAGGCGTCCCTCTCTTCACCCCCCCCTCATGAGCCTGACAGCCCAAGGGGGAGGCAACGGGATGAACTCCTCAGTCCTCCTCTCACATAGGCCGACGGCCCAAGAAGGAAAGAGGACAGGAAACTTCCTCCGTCCTCCCTCTACGTCGTAGGGAATCGCCGTAAGCGCAAACGTTACAAGTGCAAATGCGCTTACAAACTGCGTTGTAATTGCTTATGCTTTAGTGAAAAGTGTGCGCGAGTGGCGCAGCTGGTAACGAACACGGAGTACAAGTCGGAGGTGGAATGATTGAATCGCACGGACTCCACTTAAATCTTTTGCCCGAAATACCTTCTGTTTTGGACCCGGTCAGTTCCACATGAAACGAAGGATGGTTCCTTCGTTTGGCGTCTGTTTTGCACGCCGTAAAAACATATTTGAAGCTCAGACCAAGCTCCAAATTTAGGTTAAATAAAAATATTTGTTCCAAAAAGTTAAATATATCTAAGTGCAACCAACACTAGAGACGAGGACGATTTCCTCAGTTGGACCCGATGTCTGGCCTTGTTGGCCGTGGGTTCGCCGCTGTAAAAAGTGGCATGGAGCTCATCCTAGGCTCTAAAACACATTGAGAAGTTTCTCAACCATTTTCTTCAATGTTTTCATGTTCTTGGAAAAAAGGGAAGACCGACAGTTTTCCTAACACACCAGCGTGTGACTCTTGGAAGATTCCAAGCATGAAACAAAAACGGCACTTGATGTGCCATAATTCTGTTCATTTTTCATAGGTCCTCAGGTTGAGGAATTCTATGCTAAACATTTACAGAAATACTCAAAACGGTGAAAACGTTTGTGGTCAAACCTGAGAGTGCGGTCAAGTTGACCATGGGTTTTGACGCAGAAATCAAAAAGCTCTGGTTGAGCTCTTCCGAAAATCACTAGTTTTGATTTTTTTTTTCTTTTTTTTGTTCCAAAGCACAAAAGGAGGGAAATCAACAGTTTTCCATGTCCTGAACAGAACTTCCTTGGAAAGGTTTTCATGCGAGAAATTTAGCAGCGACAATGCCAATTTTTCTGAGTTAAGCTCAAAGTTTGGGGTATTGCGTGAGAAAACCTGGAAGGGGTGATCGTCAAGAGCCATGCATGGCTCAACACGGGTCATACATGCGCTAAAGAGTTTTTTTTGCGCAAAAGAGCCACTACGGCACCGTGGTGCAAAACCACAACGGTGACGTACATCGAGACAAGTTCTCGATCTTTTTTATTAAAAAAGAAAGCACTGTACGTGCTGTGACCACTCGACAACTCACCTACTCGTTGCAGCAATGCGAAATGTGCAGACAACACAAAATGAGTGTCGATTGCACGGTTACACGGGCGTCGACCACATCATTGACGTAAGTGCTGATTGCACTATGGGCAAAAGCACAAGTGCTGGTTGTAGAAATCTTCTCGGCGTCGAACACACCAGTGAAGAAGTGCTAGTTTCACTTTAATCACGGATGCCGAAAGCATTCGTAATGCTAGTGCCGAACGCACTGCTCATGGTCTGCAGAGGTATGACCAAAACAAATGCAGATTGTGTATCCGCGTGGGTGTCAATTGCACCAAGAACGTTGGATAAGTCATTTGTGAATGGATTTTGAAATAATGAGAGCGCTAGTGCTGATCGCACTAAAAACACAAATGCGAGGGTGAAAACCCATTCGTGACGGTCGATTGACAAGTGCCGGTTGCACCTGGAATATGGCCAACGTGGAAAAGGCAACTGTAGCATTCACGTAAGTGCCGAACGCACAATTCCTATGAGCGTTGAATGTATGACCACCAAGTGCGGCGGTAAAATCGCGTGCCGACGTACCTTTGTCATAAGCACCGATTGCACGAGTGCCAAATGCACCGTTGTCTAAACGCCGATTGCACCATTGATAAGAACTGCGGGCTGCACTCTTGTCATGGGTGTCGAATGCACCACTAATACGAGTGTCAAACGCACTATGGCCATGATTTCTGGTTGGACTAACTATGCTAGTGTTGATGGTACAACACATGTTAAAAGATGCCGATTGCAATGATAGCATGGGTGCCGATAGCAACCCGTTGTATCAACTAGCAAGAACTAGCCAGCTCGTTACCTCGTCAAGCTAACTTGTGATAGACCACCAAACAAAAGCATACGATCTATGCACGGGGTGGTTCTATGGGCAATTGCATCAAGTGCGTTATTTGAAGCACCAAAAACACGTCGTTTGACGTTTGCAAGGCATGTCGACGAAGTTGAGGATGGTCATACTGTCAAATTCCTCACATAGCTAATCAACAGGCATGTCCGGAAGCAATCACGGGCGGCTATGGTGATCAGATTTATGCCCGAACGGCGTAACAAAAACATGGCGATCTCGATCGTCACCAACGGTGACGACCACTAGGAGTTAACTTCGCCCTGCCGGTACCAATATGGGAAGGTACTTCCGTAAAAAGTACAGACCAATTTTTTTACGCATGAATCACGTGTGACGAGGACGATTTCCTAAAAATTGGACCATGCTAAAGGTGGACGAACTCCTCCCTGTCCATAGATGGAACGTGCTACAAAATCCCAGTCGGTTGAGCACCAATTCCAACATATGCACGGCTTGCATGACCGCAAGGGGTATGGGCGCATGACCAAGTACCAAAGTCAACCCACTTTTCAATGGATCGTGGTATGCGATTCATGCCATTGAACTTCAACCACGTGAAGTTGGGTACACGGCATGCGTGGAATACGTGCACGACATGCACAAAAACCTTATCCACTAACTGCTCGTGCGTCGATCACGACATCCAGTTATGGATAAATCGGACGGACGAATGATCACAACGGTTTTGTGACATTTGAAAGAGTTGATGATATCAGCTGATGTTTTGGATAAAATGGCGACACCATTTCACTAAACAAGTTGTTTAGTGGACGCAGGACGTGTGCTACAACAGTCGCACGTCCCATTGTGGTACAATGTTCAAAGGCAAACGCGATCATTTCATGACATAGCCTGTGTCATGGATATGTCACGAGATGTAAGAGAGACCTGGTGTGTTAGCACGCCTGCTTCAATCCTCGAGGATTGACTTCGCGTCGCCTGTACACATTGTGTACTGGATGCATCTATAGCGTTCGGAGGTTCTGTGCATCATCACTCATAGCCGATGGAAACATCGGTCCGTGATTGAAAACGTCAAGGATGATACGTTTAAATAAATTCTCAGTGGCAAAAGCATTGACACCCTCTCACTCGGTGAGTGATAGATACAAGTCGATGTACCCGACAATAGAAATGTACATCAGTGTACCGACAACCCTGTTCAAAAGACAAGGATACTTGTGAGTGGGGGTTGTAAATGTGCCAGCGAGTGATAGAGACTCTTCTATGGGTCCTGTACGGTTTAAGACGACGTAGTGCGGTGGTCAAAGACTGTAAGAGTCACTCTCTGGCGTATGACAAGATCGACTCAATGTCGAAAGTGAACAAATTTGAAGGCGACACCTTCATTGTATCATCACTGGGCGAGTGAACATGTCATGGACATTGATAGATAAAAGTACATAAACCGATGTCGATGACATAAATTCTTCCACATTTCGGTGAAAATCCATCTCAGAGAAGGTGATACTCATTTTCTACTAATGGTGCTCTAGATAACTATGACGATCTCATAGATTTCTACAAACAACTACGACATAGTTGAGATCACGTCAAGGTCTAGGTTTTGTGCTCAAAGCTAATGACCGTGGAGACGATCTGTAAGCCGATAGCCTTAATCTAACAGTGTGTTAGCACCTACATCGTGGTGGTCCGACCGACCACATGACGAGCCATAATCAATATTGAGGCGAAATAATGACCAGTGTGTCGTAACTAAATGTTGATATAAGGATTTTTCAAGATGAACCTTGAGAAACGATATTTCTCATCAGATTCTTTTTATGTTTGGAGAGACGTCTCAAAGTTGAGGGCATTATGACATGCTACACTTGTCGTGTACGTCACGCTCTTCAAACATCACGTGGTTAGATTCTGATCATACCAAAGGCATGGTGTAGCCCTGCCTATCAAATCTGTTTGTACAAAACCAATCTCCGAGAGAGATCATAATGACTACGGTGTAGTCAAACCCTACTTCACTGACGCGAAAGGTCGTGGTGAAGTGACTCAAGCCCCTTGGTTTTGGGGATGATTTCATTGATGAACATTGCCTAATGCATGTATAACACGTTTTGGATGTCGTTACGGTGATGTAAAAGATTGTGGTGGTTTGTTAGATGTCTTTGATGGGGCCGATACCCTCTACAAGTGCCTCGGATACGGCATATGAAAACTACTATATTAAGTTGAAGTACCAAATGTATGCAATATAAGGCATTGAAGCAACACGGATTGTTGCAACTTGGCAACCACAATCCATTGACGGGTCCTCGAATGCAACCTTTGGACACAATTACATAATCGTAAAATATTTACAAACTCGTTGTTCCATGATCACTCGATGCGATTCGGAAGTGTTCTATCACAATCACACGGATTTGACACCCGAAAGGTGTTCTTCCAACTTGTACTGCAATGATTGTGATCATGGTACACCCGTTTGGTGAATACCATGCGATGAATACTTCGTTCGTGGATAGAATCCATGGTCCTTGAGATCGACTATCTTAGCTAACCTAGTTCAAAAGTAGCCCGCTATTAACAGGGACATGAGCGGCAGCCTTTGGTACCATTTCAGACAGAAATGAGGGGATGATGATTGAGACCAAGATCATCTAGGTTGGAGTATTGCTATGTCCAGTGATGGAATTTGACGGTAACTATGCATGCCAGGCAACCGATGCCGTCTCCTTCAAAGATGGGTGCAATCTTTGAAAGGAAAAATAAGTGTACTCAGTAACCCTGTCTTAGGGCCTTGGTGCCTCCCAACCCTAAGATAAAGCTAGCATGTGAGTTGCATGGGCGTAGTGGAGCTGGTTTAGTTCAGCCAACCAACCCACAAGTAATGAAGGAGGTCTAGTGGACCTTCGCATGGCCATGAACACGTGGTTGCAACCCGAGAGGACTGATGTCTAGATACTGGGTTGCACGGACTAACAATACTGTGGGGAGGTACCACATTGGCAACATCCCCTCGGAAGAGATCATGTCCGAACGACATGGGGAGTGTTGTGTGGACCTGGACAATTTTTGCGGGGACGCCCGGTTAATCCGTCGCAGAAACGCTCCTTGCAAAAGGGGAGGAGGTGTCGCCACAACAGTTTGTTGAACACGTACCACACGGAATGTAGGAAAATTCATCCTATGTACTCTCTTCCAAACTGGCAAGACATTGTTGACAATGTACTTCCCAAAAGGCATCGACTATGCCATAGATACTCACGTATGATGAGTATTTGTTAAAGACCCAATAACACTTGTGAAAGCGTACAAGGATTGTATGCGTCTCATCTTGGCAAGGACCAAGGCATCACGCGATCAACAGAGGATGTTGTATGCAAAATGACCGATATCACAGAACCGACAAGTGTGTGGCTAATTATGCGTGAACGTGACACAACAGTGTTGCGGATGACAAGAGTTCACACTTGTGATCTTGTTTGCGTTTCTTGTCACATGGTTTTCATCATGAAGTACGCGACGATCAAACCTCCATGAGCAAAGACAAACTGGGATGGTTCGAAGCAAAGGGGGAGGAATGTAGCGTACTGGCCATTTTTATGGTTAAAAATGGTCGTTAAATGTGTATCGGGTTCTTTTGGTACTCGAGGCTCAAGTTTCGAGGAGCCAAAATCCCGGAAAATATAATGGGCTAGAGTCTGGTTTGACTCTAGCCTGGAAAACCATCCTTGGTTGGATTCGAGGTGACAGGAGTGTCACAATGGAAAGTGTATCGTGTCACTCCTCCTCCACTCCTATGATGACGCTAGGGTACTGTTTCCAATGTGGCAATGCCACATAGAAGAAGTAGGATTAGGTTGCATGTTTACAAATATGCCCTATGACGACTACGTCCAATCATGGCGCGGTTCGTCTCAGCCAAAATAGCTGAGGCGACCATTCGATCCCTCTCCATAGACGACTATTTTGAGGGCCTACATTTTGGTTCAGCAATTAGTTGCAAAACAGACCATGTCTGTTGCAATAACTAGGGGGGTTGTCGGATATTAGGAGGTGGTTTTTGAGATGTGTCGCATGTGTGTTAGATCTGTCGGGCGCCACTACCGCAGGGCCCGGCATATGCACGGGCAAGTAAAAAATGAAACCCAACCCCCCCACAGTAACTAGGGGGTTTGTCAGATATTGGGGGAGGGGGGGTGCAAGATGCGGCTCACCTTGTTGCGAGTTTTGGAGGTCGCAAGTGCGAACTCCAAAACACGTGACAAGGTTACTTATGACATCGGCGATGCTAGTGTCAATGTCCCCCATTTTGCCCTCGAAGTCGGCGAAGTCCGACTTCGAGGGCGTGGGTACAATTGATTTTTTGTTGTGTTTTCTCTCGCACACCCAAAAATACGGGCGCCGCTGTCATGTCGTTTTTGACTATGGACAACGCCGTCTTTCCATTCTTTACTCTGGACACCGCCGTCAGTTTGTTGGGCCAAATAGCTCACATACCCATAAAACGCAAAGTGTGACTCTGATCTGCCCGGTAGTGGCAAAAAAAACACTCAAAAGCCCAGTCAAAAATCATGCTCACTCGCGGCATGCGTAGACGGGCGAGCATGATCCTACATGAATCCTGCATGCGGAGATCGCTCCCATGCGAGAATCGCGAGGGAGCGATGACAGCTTTGTTTTTTTTTTTGTCACGCAAACCCCCCAGTTCGATTTAGGGTTTTGTATGTTTGGCGCGGGCTCCGCCCGCGCCAAATATAAAACCATACATCGAACTGGGGGGTTTGCGTGACAAAAAAAGAAGAAAACAAAGCGGTCATCGCTCCCTCGCGATCGAGCGAAAATGCCCTTCTTTCGTTTTGGATAACTTTTTGTAAACGCAAACCTATCATTTAGGCACACAAACCGCATTCAAACCATACCCCGAATTACACTTGAGGTTTTAGGGTTTTATTTTTGTGCGGGCTCCTGCTGGACCCCGCGGTAGCGGGGCCCAGCAGGTTCCCTTTCAACGCATGGGGAGTCTCGAACTCCCCTCAAACTCTAAACAAACCTCCCCCCGCTAGAATCACAAACCCTTCGACGAAAGGGTTTGTGATAATAACGGAGGGCACCGCATACCATGCGTCGTCAGCGCATGGCATGTGGTCTCGGCATGCATTTTTGTCTGTTTTCCTTGTTACTGGCGTGGCGGTAGCGGCGGCTGATGGGTAGTTAGGTTATTTCTCGCTGGACGACGGGCGGATCAGTTTTATATTTCTACTATTCGGGTATCTCGTGACCGAACCCCAGTTCGTTTGCGACTATGGACACCGCAGATATAACAACCAAAACGATGGGAACCAGAGCATTTGTGCCCTTTTTTATATGACCACTCACGACGCGACTCCACACACGTCGCTCGATAGTCGATCCAACGACTCTGACATCTCATTTGTAACTTGACACCTGTACATATGTGTTCGGTCATTCCAACCCTTGACATCGAAGTAAACTTACCGCAAGTTAAACATTGTTCAGGTGTCCAAACTTCGTAAACCAAGTTCTACATCGCATCTCAGACCTGTTCATCATCCACGCTCCCTTCGGCATAACAATATTCTCAAAACCCTCTGAATTCTTGGCGGAGTTGCTTGAAGTGACCAGACAAAACGCGATGTCGCATGCGTCACTCAACTCAAGGAGCAAAGACCCAACACATGCCCGAATCCTATTCCCTTCGCAGTGTTCGTACGCTCTACATCTTCGACACTTGAAGTACAGCTACTGCTTCAGAAGAAGTTATCCATTCGTCCCAATTCCTTTCATTTTCTTGTACTCCACATCACATCCCTGTGAACCATCTGTGTTTTGTTTGGCGTAACTAGTGCTGAGCAATCAGAAGGAGTTCTTTGGGGCACGAATGAAGGTTAATGGTTTCAACTTGAAAGGAAACCTGTACTGTCGAAACACGGGCCCAAAAAAGGGGGGCATGATAACACTTATAGGCAATCCTCGAGGGGGTTGGTGACGCCTTTGAGAAGTTTCCTAGAACCTTCCTGACCACTTGCCACGACACTAGGCATCAGCGCCAGGTCAGCGTGTGACAACAGTCACAAGTTAAAAACAAAACTGCAAGGGTCTGGGTTGGGACACGATCAGAGTGTCAGGAAACTCAAACTGAATATATCTGCAGAGAGAGAGAGAGAACAAATGACAAGTCCACAGTATAAATACCTGCCGCGGCGCACGACAGGTGTCGCACGTGGCAGTGCAAGGTCTGTCCTAAAACCGGCCCAAAAACACTATTTTGGCCGTAACTCTGCGCAGACAAATCAGAACGCTACGCCGTCTGAACCTAGAGATGCAGAATCTCAAGCCGGACGCTACGACTGGTCACACACACAAGTCCGGCACCGATCGGTGGACAGGAAATACAAAACATGCAAATCGGGCTCAAGAGCCAGTCCACCGAGAAAACTCTAGCGTCTGCAGAAAAACCGCAAAGCACCCTGGCAAGCACTCAGGGCGTCGTGACAGCTCTCTGGCAGCTGCCGGTGGATGGAGCCACCACTCGTCGGTGCTCCGGTGCCAACTGCGTCCGCATCAAGGATAGACTGCAGAAAAACTGCAGGAGGTACGAGACAGCATCCACGATGCTGGGGCAGTCGTCGGTGAGCTCCAAGTGGAGGTCCATCACCTGCCGACGCGTCGGTGTCTCCGGGATCCGCATCCGGGATCATGTCGTCGCGCTCTCCTGTAGCGCTGCTCTCCTTGCCGTCGCTCGTGACAGGTGGAAGCCACACACACCAACACTCCCCCTGGCTGACACAACTGTCAACATAATGATGTCTGAGCGAAGGCAAGAGATGATGGCTCAAGGAACCAATCATAGCGAGCACTGATCAAGCACACCACAGCACAGGGTCTCCTCGTGACACTGGTGCCATCCACCAAATGCCCGGGTCTCGACCATGTACGAAGTGAATCACACACCTACGTGTCAAACATCAAGCAAGAGAGACAGAGAAAGAGGTCTCCTCGTGACCCCGGAAAAGTGTCTCCGGGTGTCCGGGTCTCGACCACATCATGCATGGATCATACATAACACATGTATGCAATGGGTCTCCACGTCACACCAGTGAAACTCACCAGGTGCGCGGGTCTCGACCAGCATAACCTCAATCACAGCATCGTGCCACACTCCAAGCAACCTTGTTGTCCTCACAAGAGAGTCAGGCCAAAGCCCACACACCAACACTACCCCTCGGCTGCATAGGCTGACAGTACGACTCCCCCATGGTCACATAACCCTGCACAACAATAGGAACGATGACGGCGATGCTGGTGGGATGTGCGCGCACGTCGCCTCACCCCACGGCGTCGTCATCGCTGTCGTCGTCGTCACTGTTGTCGTCACCTGGTGCTGCGACGAGGGCAGAGCTGAGGGCCTCCTCCAACTGCATCGCGTCCCGTATGTATGCCAGTTGCTGGGCCGCATGCTGCCACACGGACTGCGCTGCGTCGAGACACGTGTGCAGTTCGTCGAGCTCTGCTGCGGCAGCCTGCCGGTCAGCTGCATCTATGGCGTGCAGGCGGTCAGTCGCGGAATGAATCTGATGGTGGACCTCCATTATGTGCACATCTGCACGAGTCACTGCCTCCTGCATCCTCGTCTCCTCGTCGCGTAGGAAGCTCTCCACGTCAACAGGCGACACAGCTGCTGCCTGATCACCAGCTGTACCGGAAGGGGGTGCTGCTGCGGAGGCACCGGCTGCTGCTGACACACTCGACACTCGGGTGTCAGGTGACAGGACGTTGTCATCCGTCGATGTATCTGCCACTACAGCGTCGTCGCTGCTATCGGGAACCCGTACACCCTGGAGAAACGCCGAGCCCCTGGTGCGCAACCAATCGTCCACGTGCTGATGTGCGTCCGCCCGTCGCCGATGTGCATCCTGTAGGGACCACTCCGCAGCCTCGAGACGGGTGTGTACATCCTCCATGCACTCCTCAGCAACCTGTCGTGCAGAAGCATCTGTAGTGTACCAACGGCTGCTGGCCTCCCGGAGCTTGGCCATGAGACTCTGCACATGCGCCTCCGCTCGAGCCACCACTGCCTCCTACTCGTCGACCATGGAGCGTAGGCGCTCGGGTATAGGAACTGTAGCTCGGACAAGAGTAGCTATGTCATCGGCTGGCACCGCCGTGGTGTCAGCGATACCGGTCAGGGTAGCAAGGTGTCGGAGGTCTGGAGCTCGCTCTGCATCCTCCATGTCGCACACGCGGACATCTGCTCTCACCGAGGGGCTATCTCGTACTCTAGCCGCGGCTACTGCAAGAACGACAGCGCACTGGGCCTCTACGTCTGCCTCTGACCCTACGTCCAACCGCTCCACGACGGACGACTGATCCTCACAGAGGAAGTCTGCCTCGTCCTGGTGGTCCATCACCTGCTCCTATTGCCCAGCACTATCTGTCCGAGCCACCTCGGCGTCTACAGTGCTCCAACGTGTGCTCGCTGCACGTAGCTCAAGCGTGAGGTCCTACAGGTGCCTGTCCGCACGTGCCACTGCATCCTCCTGGTCGTGAAGCGCAGAGTGTACATGCTCAAGCGCAGGAGCCCACTTGGCTGCTGGTGCATCAGCTACTGCTCGAGCTGAATCCTCCGCGATAGTTGTGCCTCCAAAGACAGCTACCGCAACGGCACCGGTCATGGAAAAAGTACTGGCAACCTCGACGTCTCCTGCCTCTCCGGGTACCCCCTCCGCACGTGTACATGTAATGGCTAATGATGTGACTGAGGGAACGTCTACCCCTCCGGAGGCCGTACCGGCTGATACTGGAGCGACGACCATCGTGGTGTCTGCACCAACGAGCGCGTCCACTACCGGCGTCCTGTCAGTAGTAGTGACTGCTTGAGAAGTTTCCTAGAACCTTCCTGACCACTTGCCGCGACACTAGGTGTCAGCGCCAGGTCAGCGTGTGACAACAGTCACAAGTTAAAAACAAAACTGCAAGGGTCTGGGTTGGGACACGAACAGAGTGTCAGGAAACTCAAACTGAATATAATTGCAGAGAGAGAGAGAGAACAAATGACAAGTCCACAGTGTAAATACCTGCCGCGGCGCACGACAGGTGTCGCACGCGACAGTGCAAGGTCTGTCCTAAAACCGGCCCAAAAACACTATTTTGGCCGTAACTCTGCGCAGACAAATCAGAACGCTACGCCGTCTGAACCTAGAGATGCAGAATCTCAAGCCGGACGCTACGACTGGTCACACATACAAGTCCGGCACCGATCGGTGGACAGGAAATACAAAATATGCAAATCGGGCTCAAGAGCCAGTCCACCGAGAAAACTCTAGCGTCTGCAGAAAAACCGCAAAGCACCCTGGCAAGCACTCAGGGCGTCGTGGCAGCTCTCTGGCAGCTGCCGGTGGATGGAGCCACCACTCTTCGGTGCTCCGGTGCCAACTGCGTCCGCATCAAGGATAGACTGCAGAAAAACTGCAGGAGGTCCGAGACAGCATCCACGATGCTGGGGCAGTCGTCGGTGAGCTCCAAGTGGAGGTCCATCACCTGCCGACGCGTCGGTGTCTCCGGGGTCCGCATCCGGGATCATGTCGTCGCGCTCTCCTGTAGCGCTACTCTCCTTGCCGTCGCTCGTGACAGGTGGAATCCACACACACCAACACTCCCCCTGGCTGACACGACTGTCAACATAATGATGTCTGAGCGAAGGCAAGAGATGATGGCTCAGGGAACCAATCATAGCGAGCACTGATCAAGCATACCACAGCACAGGGTCTCCTTGTGACAATGGTGCCATCCACCAAATGCCCGGGTCTCGACCATGCACGAAGTGAATCACACACCTACGTGTCAAACATCAAGCAAGAGAGACAGAGAAACAGGTCTCCTCGTGACCCCGGAAAAGTGTCTCCGGGTGTCCGGGTCTCGACCACATCATGCATGGATCATACATAACACATGTATGCAATGGGTCTCCACGTCACACCAGTGAAACTCACCAGGTGCGCGGGTCTCGACCAGCATAACCTCAATCACAACATCGTGCCACACTCCAAGCAACCTTGCTGTCCTCACAAGAGTGTCAGGCCAAAGCCCATACACCAGCAGCCTTACCCATCGAACAACTTTTGTTCAAGCCACCCTAGTGACCTAAGAAATAGTACTACCCCTACTCCCTTCACCATGCTTGATGAGCAGTATGCAACGTCAATTGAGTGAAGCGAGGTGAGGCATATTGACCCCCCTTGCAATTCTTGCTTCCACGTGAGAATCATGATCGAGGGATGAGCTCTTTCTTCTTCTTCTTCTTTTTTTTGTTTTTTGTTCCCCCCCCCCGACACGCAACCCCTAGTTTTGTTGAAGTTCGTTGGCCACTCACAACTCTGTGCCCTCTTGCCTCCCACACTGTGCACACACGCATGTACAGATTAAAGTGATAATGGGATCACCTGGGGAGATGGCGGGTACGTCTGTGCTGGCTGAAGCCGTGGACGCCCCCAAACTGCTGCCGGACCCAGGGGTGCTCTCTGGCACTCACATAACTCTTGCATGATTCGTCATAACTTTCTGATGCGATAGACGCTAGGGCCCGTACATTCTCACTGCCGTGCCCTGCGTCATGTTATCTTGTTTTGCATGTTGTGGGGGAGCTGCATTCACCCGGGTGCTGATCCTTAGGGGGCCACCATGCCGGTCTCAGCCGTGCATCGGTGAGTAGCCGCCCTCGGTTAATTCCGAGTGGTCGGGCTCGACCCCCGGGTGGCGGCGCTCACTCACCCGAGCTCGTCGCTCGTGGTGGGCGAGCGCTCACCGGTCCTAGTCTCGCTCGCTTCCCCTTACTCCTCTTGTCTCTGTGTGAGCTCGAGCTATGCAAACAAGTTGCCGCATCCATGGCGTCTCTCCCACGTTGGTGCTTGTTGCGTATCACACCCCCACACACCTGGGTTAGCTAGTAACTTCCTAGTAACTTCTGGTATCAGAGCAAGGGGCGGATCTCGCCCACAACCCTACGATCCTAGGCATTCGTGGGTCTCGTGGCCCTCTTGGCCACCTCAAACCACGCACGCTCGTGGACCCCGGGCACCTCTGTGCACCGCGGGCATCTCCGTGCACACTCCGGACATCTTCGTGCACCGGGACCTCTCCGTGCACCCCCCTGTGGCATCTCCACGCACCCCGGACATCACTGTGCACCACTACATCCCCGGGCACCTCTGTGCACCGCGGGCATCTCTGTGTACACTCCGGGCATCCTCGTGCACCTGGACCTCTCCGTGCACCCCGCCGTGGCATCTCCACGCACCCCGGACATCACTGTGCACCCCGAGCATCTTCGTGCACTCCAGGCATCTTCCTACACCCAGACCTCTCAGTGCACTCCACCGGGCATCTCCACGCATCCCAGGCACCTCTGTGCACCACTGGCATCTCCGTGTACACCACCACATCTCTGAGCATCTCTTTGCACTCCGGATCTCCCTATGCACTCCGGGCACCCTCGTGCATTCGGACCTCTCAGTGCACTCCAGCGGGCACCTCCACGCACCCCAGGCACCTCTGTGCACCGCGGGCATCCTCGTGCTCACCACCCCATCTCCGAGCATCTCTTTGCACTCCGGACCTCACCACGCACCCCGGGCATTCCCGTGCTCCCGTCCCTCTCCGTGCACTCCGGGCATCTCCTCACACCCCGGGTTTCTCCGTGCACTCCGCTGGACATCTTCACGATCTCCAGACATTCCTCTTGTCTTCACAGTCGTTGTCTTGGATTCACCGCAGCTTGACGGATCCCCTGACGAGGAGCGTGACTCCCCTCGGACTGTTACCCGTCACGCTGACGGCGGGTGGGAGGACCCAAGAGACTACGACCCCCTGTCACCACCAGACTACGACACTCCGCTTTGGTATCGCATGCTGGACCCCGCCTATTGGCGAGAGGACGTGGAACGGGAGGCAGCTGCACGCGAGGAGGAGATTGACAGGCAAGTCTACACTGCGGACGACCTACCGCCGTCGCCACCTCGTCACACCGTAATGCAACCACCTGAGGGTACTCAGTCAACCACCGCCTCTTCCACATCCAATACTGTCGCCGGCCCATCTACCGCTGCACCAACTTCTGCTGGACCAGCGCCTCCACCTGAGGTCCCAGGTGTCATCCCTGTTCTTCCAGTTCACAACGACTCCATTGGTCTGGCAGGGGCCATCCTCGACGCAGCAACAGGTGCTGCAGCTATCTTTGCTGCCACCGCCCGTGCATGCGAGGCCCCTACACAGACGGCTGTAGGTCGTGCAGCAGACGCCTACGCACACGCAGCAGTCTCTCTAACGCTTCTTGCCGCTGCAGCAGCAAACATCGCCACCCAGGTCACATCAACTGCAGCCGCCATTGCCACCGCTGCCTCTTCAGCCGCCGACGCCACCTCAGCAGCTATCAGCTCCATCCGAGCCTCTACAGCAGCAGCGGTCCTGACTCCCACTGGTGCTCACCGGGAGCTCACTCCACACGTTACCACGGGGGTACTGATTGCGTCTGCATCTGCAGCAGTGGCTGGGGCATCTATCACTGGTCTTCTCTGCCTGACCGTGGCAGTCGCAGGCTGGGTGGCAATCCTCTTCTCCTCAGTAGCGGCAGTGGTGTCCCCTCTCTTCGCTCTGCTGCCCCGTCACTAGCTCGGTGAGCCCATCATTCTCTTTCCTTCTCTCCTCACCTGTGTTGACATTCCTTCTCTCGTCTATTGCTTGTCTTTACCATGCCTGGGCCAGAAGAGAAGTTAGAGGCCCTCCAGGCCGCCCTTAGTGAGGCACAGGTGGAACGCCGCAAAGAGCAGGATGAGCTACAGCGAGAGCGCGATGCATAGCATGAGTTAGCGTCCACAGTAGCTTCATTGGTTCTAGAGCGTCTCCGCGCTGTCCCAGCTTTTTCTGTAGTCCTCCCTCCTGATCAGTCAGGATCCACAAGCTTCTCAGCACCACCTACTGGCAGCGGCGCTAACACCTCTTCCTCTTCCCTCTCAGTCACCGCCCGGACTCTTCCACCTGCGTGGCAGAAAGACTTTGAGACGCCGCCTCCTCAGTTCACCTCCAAACTCACCTTCACATCCTGGGAAACGCGCTTCAGCGCGTGGGCTCAGGGTGAGCTGTTGTGGGAGTACTACTCGCCCGCCAAGGCTTCCTTCGTGTCACAGCCTGCCGAGGCCGCCCGCGCTGTGCGGGCACTTATCAACGCTGGCCCCGAGCACCTTCTGGATGACATCGGTACGTACAATGCCGACCCCATCCGAGGCACTAGTGCAGACCCAGTGGGTGCCTATGCGCTCATTCGCCGCCGCAAAACTGTAACTGGGCATGCTGCCCAGAGCGCTCTCACTATGCAGTTCAACACGTTGCAAATGAGGGCGGATGAGACAGCAGACGAGTACTAGGCCCGCAGTCTACGTCTTTTGCGTGACCTTGGCAAGGCTGCACCAGGTCCTCTCTCTGCATGTCTCTCCATTGTGACTGGTCTTATCCCTGAGCTGTCTGACTTGTATCTCCATGTCTCCCAGACAGAACTCGAGCGCCTTGTCTCTTCCCCTGTCCCAGCCGATTCCCCACCGGGGATTGGTCCCCTCTTTGACTTCACTGCTGCCCGTCTCACTGACTGGTGGAATGCCCTCCAAAACAAGTGCATGCATCGCGCCGCCATTGCAGCAGTCACTGCCTCCTCACCATTTGCCCCCACTACAGCTCCTTCTGCTGGTTCGTCTTCTCAGGCCTCTGCCCACCCCACACAGGCCGCTGGCCGCGGGGGGGGCAGTGGCTCTGGCCCTCGTCGGGGTGGAGGTCGCGAGGGCAAAGGCCGTGGGGGTGGTCGTGGCAGCAAAGGCTCAGGCACTCCTGCAACTGATGACACTTGCTGGAACTGCGGCGCCACCGGACACTCTGCGCCCAAGTGCCCTGCCCCTCGTGACGACGCACGCCTTGCTTCCTCCATGCGTGCTCACTGGGCGCGCACTGGTGTAGCCGCTTCTACAGCTGCTGCTGCCATGGCAGTCTCATCGTCCACATCCTCCTCATCAGCCCCGACGACTACCCTTGCACCTCTTCAGCAGACGCCACCACCGCCCAGTCCTTGGGGCTGGGTTCCACCGCCGTCTGGCCCTCCATACTACGGTCCCCCATCCTCACACTACTCTGTTCCCCACTGGAGCCGTGACGATGGTCACTACTCCGACCGCACATCTGACCGCTCTTCTGATCGTTCCTCTGATCGTCGAGACGAGGAGCGCACTCTCGAGCGTCGCCTTGCCGAGCTTCTGCACCTTCGCTCTCAGGGAGGTGAGAGTGTGAGTGGCCAGTCATGTGTATCTGTCTATGAGTCGGATGTCACTCTTCGTGGTTCCGGCTCGGGTGGTGTACAAGGGGACCTGCCTGATGATCGTTCCTGGATTGAGCATTGGCAGTCTCACACGTTTCCCTCCCGTCGTGGTCATGTCACCTCATCCTCTGCACGTGGTACCGTGGCTGTCTGTTTGGTTCTTCCATCCACTCGTGCCTCACCTGGCCTCTAGATCATTGATTTCGGGGCCACCCATCACATGACGTCTTGTCGTTCTTCCTTTGTGTCCATTGGGCCCGTTCAGTCTGTCCGATCTGTTCGCACCGGCTCTGGTCAGCTGCTCCCCGTCCAAGGTGTTGGTGTCGTCCGCTTTGTTGGCCCTGGCGGTACTGTCTATCTGTCTGACGTTCTGTATGTCCCTGACCTCGAGGTCAGCCTTCTCTCTGTAACCACCCTTGATGATCAGGGCATGGACTTCTCGTCCAGCCGCGGCCTTGCCTCCATTTCTCTCCGTTCCTCTGGCCGCGTTGTTCTTCGTGGCGTGCGCTGTGATCGCTTGTTTCGTGTGCCGCTCACTCTGCCCTCGTCTTCCGCACCCTCTGCCTTTGTTCATGTCGCGCCCTCGCTGTCGCCTGATCATGCTGATCTTCTGCATCGCCGCCTCTGTCACATCCACACTGCCGCGATCCAGCGACTCCTTCGCCTTCAGCCTGCTCACGGCCTTGACCCTGCCACATTCTCTCCTGCTTGTTCGTCCACTCGTCTGGACTGTGCCAGTGGCAAAATGCACCGCTCACCCTTCTCCACCTCTGACGCCACCACCTCTCACCCTCTTGACCTCGTCCATGCCAACGTCATGGGCCCATTGCCCCAGGACTTTCCTGGTGGCCTTGGCCGGTATGTGCTGTGCCTCACTAATGACTACTCACGTTACCGCTGGGTCTTTGTCCTGCGCCACAAAAGTGATGTCATCGAGGTCTTAGAGTCTTGGCTACCCCAGGCTGAGCGCGCCTGCCTTCGCCCCTTACGCGTCTTTCGCAGCGACCGTGGTGGTGAGTTCTTTGGCCCTACGTCTCGCTTTCTTGAGTCTCGTGGTGTGCGGATTGAATCCTCTGCTCCCTACACCCCCCAGCAAAATGGCGTGTCTGAGCGCTGGAATCGCACCCTTGCTGATGGGGTGCGTTCCCTGCTCTCTGCCTCCGGTCAATCTCCTCTCTTTGCCTTTGAGGCCATGTCCTACATGACCTAGGTCTGGAACCGTGTTCCCCATGGTCCTCTTCCCCACACTGTCACCCCCTTTGCGCGCTGGACTGGCCAGCGTGCGCACCTCTGTCTTGCACGCGTTTGGGGCTGTCTCGCCTCCGTCTGGGTGCCCGCTGACCAACGTGACAGTAAGCTGTCACCTCGTGGTCGTCTGTGCATCTTCCTTGGTGTCTCTCCTTTCTCCAAGGCGTGGCGGTTCTGGGACCCTTCGCGCTGCAGTGTCGTTGAGTCGCGTGATGCTCTCTTCTTCGAGCATCTCTTTGAGCGCGACTTGCCCCGCTTTGGTGGGTCTCTCTCTCCGCCTCCTTGGGGTGGGGGTGACTCTCTGCCCTCTGGGCCTGCTGTTCTCCCCGCGATGCGTCCCTCCGTTCCCTCTGTTGCCTCCTCTGCCAAGCAGAGCTCCCCTCTGTCCACGTTCTCCTCTCCAGTGCTCTCGCCCTCCACGGCACCATTGGACTCTCCCGGTCAGTCCTCTGGCTCCTCTGGCTCCCCTACCGCCTCTCCTGCTAGCTCATCCTCTTCCCCCAACCATGGTGCAGTCTCGCCGACTCTCCCTATCTCCTCTGAGCCCCCTCCGGTCTCCTCCTCTCCACCTGCCGTGCAGCGTTCTGCTGCCCCATTGTCCTCTGCGCGTGCTGCGTCCATTCCCCCAGTCTCCCCCTACACGCGTGGTGGACGCCTACGCGCTCTTCCCTCTCAGTCGCACCCCGTCGTCTCCGGTGACCCTGGTCTTCGTGCTCTTGGTCTCACCACTTCTGGCCTGTCTGCCGCAGTGTCTGTTGTACACCCCGGTACTGCCCTTGGTTGCTCTCTTGTCGAACAGGAGTTCCACTCTGCTGTGTCCTCTTCTGTGGCCGGGTACGTTGCTTCGTACTTTGCTGCCGCTGGCCTTTCCCCTCTTCCTCCTGAGCCACAGACTGTGCAAGCAGCCCGCACGGCCTCTGACTCACCACTGTGGGAGTAGGCCATGAAGGCCGAACTTGATGCACTCTCTGACCACGGTGTGTATGAACTCGTTGACCTCCCACCGGGTCGCAAGGCGGTTACCACCAAGTGGGTGTATCGTCGCAAGCTGAACCCCGACAACACAGTTGAACGGTACAAAGCTCGCCTCACCGCTAAAGGGTTCTCACAGATCCCTGGTGTCGACTTTGACGAGACCTTTGCCCCAGTCGGTCGCTACACCACAGCCAGGGCTCTCCTCAGTCTTGTTGCTCAGCATGACTAGGAGCTGGAACAGATGGATGTCAACAATGCCTTTCTCCATGGCAAGTTGGACGAAGAGATTTACATGGTCCAACCACCCGGCTTCTCTTATGGCACCAACCGGGCTTGGCGCCTGCGCAAGGCACTCTATGGTCTCAAACAGTCCCCACGGTGTTGGAACCAAGAGATCACGGCCACTCTTGAAAAGGGTGGCTACAAGATAAGCGCCGTGGATCCAGCGCTCTTTCTGGGGCCGCCCACCAAACCACTTGTCGCCATTCTTGTGTACGTGGACGACCTTCTCATTGCCTCACCCGATCCTGCGGCTGTGACCGCCGCCAAGTCGCTGCTCCAAGCGGCATACAAAATGAAGGATCTGGGATCGGCTCGTGTCTTTCTAGGCATGGAGTTGGAGCGAGATCGTGCTCGTCGTGTCTTGCATGTGCATCAGGCTGCCTATGTGCGCAGCCTGGGGGNTTTTGTGCACAGCCATCTGTTGTGGTAGATGGCTTCACCGACAGTGATTGGGCACATGATTCCGATGCTCGCAGCCGTACAGGGTACATCTTCCTGATTGGTGGCACTGCAGTCTCCTGGAAAAGTGGCAAGCAAGGATGTGTGGCACGCAGCACTGCTGAAGCTGAGTATGTTGCTCTGGGTGCAGGCACTTGTGAAGCTGTCTGGCTGTGTCGTCTGCTGCAGCAGTTACGTGTTCCCATCCGCTGCATCACCCTGCGCTGTGATAACCAAAGCACAAAAGCCATTGCTGAGAACAGTGGCATGCATCATTCACGCACCAAACACATCAATGTGGAGCATCACTTTGTTCGCAAATGCATTGCTAGTGGCATTGTCCGAGTCGCTTGGGTGGATACACGGTCTCAGAGGGCTGACTTTCTCACAAAAGCCCTAAGTCGCAATGTCTTCAAAAGTGCTATTCATTCTGTGGGTCTCATCAGTCCGCATGTTCCAGGCTGATCGTTTGGTGTGTCTCCCACTCTTATCTCTCGTGATCACTTCTTGTGATTCCCTCTTGTGTGTTCTGGGTTACTTGTCTGCGGGCCATGGGGGAGTGTTGAAGTTCGTTGGCCACTCACAACTCTGTGCCCTCTTGCCTCCCACACTGTGCACACACGCATGTACAGATTAAAGTGATAATGGGATCACCTGGGGAGATGGCGGGTACGTCTGTGCTGGCTGAAGCCGTGGACGCCCCCAAACTGCTGCCGGACCCAGGGGTGCTCTCTGGCACTCACATAACTCTTGCATGATTCTTCATAACTTTCTGATGCGATAGACGCTAGGGCCCGTACATTCTCACTGCCTTGCCCTGCATCATGTTATCTTGTTTTGCATGTTGTGGAGGAGCTGCATTCACCCGGGTGCTGATCCTTAGGGGGCCACCGTGCCGGTCTCAGCCGTGCATCGGTGAGTAGCCGCCCTCGGTTAATTCCGAGTGGTCGGGCTCGACCCCCGGGTGGTGGCGCTCACTCACCCGAGCTCGTCGCTCGTGGTGGGCGAGCGCTCACCGGTCCTAGTCTCGCTCGCTTCCCCTTACTCCTCTTGCCTCTGTGTGAGCTCGAGCTATGCAAACAAGTTGCCGCATCCATGGCGTCTCTCCCACGTTGGTGCTTGTTGCGTATCACACCCCCACACACCTGGGTTAGCTAGTAACTTCCTAGCAACTTCAAGTTTGGTGTACGGGTTTTGTATGTTTTAGGCGGGCGGAGCCCGCGCAAAACATACAAAACCCTAAATCAAACTCTACATGAAAATAGGAGGTTTGCATGTCGATAGAAAACAAAGTGCTTATCGCTCGATC
This sequence comes from Penium margaritaceum, assembly GCA_023375785.1. Classification (NCBI taxonomy): domain Eukaryota; kingdom Viridiplantae; phylum Streptophyta; class Zygnematophyceae; order Desmidiales; family Peniaceae; genus Penium; species Penium margaritaceum. Next base: position 55,708 of record SZWC01000569.1, on the reverse strand, counting down.
GGGATCGAGCGAAAACGCGCGTTTTTGAGATCGAGCAGATGCGCTCGTTGATTTTTCATATTCGCAAAAAATAGAGTTTTTTCATTGAAAAACGAGTCAAACCCTACCTTGAATCACATTCGGGGATCTAGGATTTTATTTTTGCGCATGCTTTTACGTGGCCCCTAGGTAGCGGCGCCCAGCAGGTTCCCTTTTAGCGCATGGGGAGTCTCGGACCCCCAATGCAAACCACATGCAAACCCCCGATAAAAAAATCACAAGCCCCTCAATAGAGGGGTTTGTGAATGTGCAACAAAATTGTGAACTTCAGCATGTCAGTGCTAGATCGCATGCAGCCAAGAAATGCTGAAATTTCACAATTTTTGCAGGTTAAGTGTTTATTTTCCCGGGAAATAGGTTAGAATACTGTTATCATTCCGAACGTTGGATAAGACGCTCATATTCTTGTGATCGTCGGGCTGGGCATACACACAATCGAATTTCATGGGTAACTTCTACATGTACACAAAAAGACCCGTGCCGACGAGCACAGCTCAACTCCCTATCGCTGTAAATGTATGTGCAGGAGTTCAGGCCAATAATGACGCCGCCTCGAGAAAACCCAACGGCATGAGTTTGTCATGCGATTGGGATCGAGGCGATAATTATGGTTATATTCAGCATATATATTTCCAGTCTAGTACCTTGCGGACGATTGTAGGCCGACATGAGTAGCAAACCTGGAATGCCTAATTGTGTTTGCTGACCTCTGGTGTAATGTTGCCAAAAGTCGCCGAACCAGCAAACATAAACAGCAAGCGGGATGTAGGGGTGCTTTTGCCGTGTCGTTTGAAGAAAGTTACGAGGGATAACGTTTCTGAAATCCACCATTTCGACAGCAGACACTTGCACTTTCAACATTCGAACCCCGGCCTGAGACGTCGTCTGTATTTTCGACGGTCAACGTGTCGCGTTCAATTGTGGAAATAACCCCGAACGAATGTCCTACTTCAATGCTTACGTTCCTGGTTCACTACGATGCGCGCCATCGCGTCCATCTCTATCTCTCTGTCCCTCCCTCCATTCATCTGCCTCATCTCTCTCTCTCTCTCTCTCTCTCTCTCTCTCTCTCTCTCTCTCGCTCTCTCTCCGTGTCTGTCCTGGTGTAGGCCCATTTGACCAGTCGGCCGAAGTCGTCTCCGGATAGAAACAGGACTTTGGGCACCGAGCTTCCGAAGGCGCGCCGCAGGCAACAAACGCGTTCGTGCGCCGTCGCGTCTAATTTCAATGGCCCGATGAACTACGATCTCCCTCTCTCCTTCCTCCCTCTTCCTCCGCCATTTTCTTGTCGGCGAAAATCTGTACCACCGCGTTGCGTGTTTTTGCCATGGTGACCCTGAAGATGGTGTTGGAGAACCACTGCCGCCGAAGCTCTCCCTGACGACTTTTGTGTTGCTGAACGAGTCATGTTGTCTTCCGAATCCATCGCCCAAGGTGGCATCCCCTTCCCCGCGTCCAGCCAGCTACAGAAGGCGGGCCCACCAGTTCCTCCCAACGGAAGTGGAAGTTACGAGGCCAACGCGCGCTAGTCACCTTCTCCCCCCCCCCCACCGTATCGCCTGGCCGAACATATCATTTTTCTCTCCACCGCGTGGCCTGGTCCGTCGGTGAGGAACATCCTTGGGAGCCGCAGACAGCTCGCTTACACCGTGGCAGGCCGGACCGCGCCAAGCCAGCTTCGCCGTGAGGCGGGGGTGGCGGCGGAGCCCCCCCCCCCCCCCCCCCCCCCCTCCCCCCACACCCAACCCTGCAATCCATTCGCCCGCGACCTCCGACGCAGCGCACTAAGCAGCATAAAGGGGCAGGCGCCAGACAGGCAATCCAACCGCAACAGCCGTCGCCATCCTCGTCCCCACTCTGGTCTCGCAATCCGGGCATTCTGTCTGCGCCGACGCACTGTCGCCTCTTCCCTCAGTTTCATTGCTCCTGCTCCGTCAGGACCCCTGCATCGTCCGATTCCGCCGCTCTCGACGAGCTGGCTGGCCCCAACATCCGACCCTCGTTCCGTAAAGTAACGAAGTCTTCCGCAGCAGCAGCAGCAGCAGCAGCAGCAGCAGTAGCAGCAGGAGCAGGGGTAGCAGCGGCGGCGCGCAGCAACTGAAGGGGCTAGAGCTGCCAATTTAGCTACTGGACTACCACCTACTCGTCAGGCCGTCACAAACCGTGTTACCGAACCCTCCTCACATATCCATAAACCATTGCGCACCTCGCCTCGGCTCCACTTCCCCCCTTTCCCTCCCCTGCTCTTTCCCCCGCCGCCCCTCCTTCCGAGGCGCGTTGCAATGGCGTTTCGAACCTTACACACGTGTGGGCACTCTGCGCGCCAAACGCGGCTGCCGGCACCGCTGCTACTGCTGCTGGTGACGGTTGTGGTGCTATTGGGGACTGCGGCGGCGGCGGCCGCGGCAGCCGTGTGCGCGGGGCGCGAGCGCAACATCCTCGTGATTGGCGCGGGCGTGTCCGGTGCAGCTGCAGCGTACAACATCACCCTCTCCAACCCTTGCTTCAAGGTGGGTGGGTGGGTGTGTGTCTGTGCATGTGCGTGCGCATATGTG
>SZWC01000569.1:12608-45766 GCA_023375785.1 Penium margaritaceum | reverse complement strand
CGTCACCTGACTTCCCCGGTGATCACCCCCTTCCAGGAGTTTTCCCCGTCTCTCGCCCTCCTCAGCCTGCGGTTGCTCTCCCCACGGAGCGGCAGCCAAAGGACTTTGAGGCACCACCTCCACGGTACATCAGCGAGGATGGATTTGACTGCTGGGAGATCCTGTTTCAGGTGTGGGCCACTTCCGAGGGAGTGTGGCCTTACTACCACAGCCCATACCAGTCTACAGATCCAGCACAGGTGCTGACAGCAGCCCGGGCCATGCGAGGAATTCTCTATGCCATGCCAGTTGAGACAGTCGTTGACTTCTGCCCCTTCCTTGGCAAGGCTGGCACAGGCACCGAAGCTGATCCTCGTGGAGGCTGGGATCTGGCATTGTCCCTACTGGCCGCAGAGACGCACGCCACGTGTGCTTCACACATTTGTGCTTTCCACTCGCTCCGTCAGGGACTAGCGGAGCCTGCGGCGGATTACTGGCGACGTGCCATGCATATTTACATGCGTCTGGGGACCTCAGGGGGCACACAGCTGTGGGCACTTCAGACGATCATGCTCGGAGTTCGCCTGGAGTACACCGACATCTTCACACGGTACATCGACGCTGCTCTCGAGTCTTTCTCAGCCACTCTGTAGCTGCTCCCCTGGGCGCATCAGTTGTTCCTCCAGGTGACATCGGCCCGCGAGGCAGCAGTAGCGCATCAGGAGACTTCCCTCGCTGTAGCAGTCCTCACATCACCATCATCTTCCCTCCTGCAGACACCCTCATCTACCTCCATCACGACCTCATCTTCCTCCTCCTCTTCGACCCCGTCTACACCCACGCAGACACAGGGCGTTGCAACAGCTGCCCAAGGGAAGAAGAAGAATAGGAAGCGTGGATCGGGTCAGCAGCAGCCGTCATCCGGTGGTAGCAGTGGCCGTTCCGTGCACTGCTACAATTGTGGAGGTGCCCATCGCTACACCGAGTGTCAGCAGCCGCTGGACTGGGAGTGCATCACTCGTGGACTTCAGGCTGCCCATGCTGCTCGCACCGCGTCCAGTACGTCGCCCGCACACTCCTCTGGACGCGCGGCGACCACAATTGCAGCTATTCCTGCGTCCTCACTAGCGAGTAGCAGTGATCCCGACCCACTTGATCGCACCATCGCCGAGGTTTGTCATCTTCTGGCGCTTTGCTTTCAAGGAGGTGCGAGTGTGTTGTCATCATCGAGTGGGTCACAGACTGCTCGTTCGTCCGTCCTCGTGACTCGTGATGACACGTGTGGGGGAGCACAGTCTGCATGTGATGATGTTGGGCCTGACTACACTGATTGGATTCATGAGTCTCACCTTCGTGATGTACGTCGTTCACTGACGGCTCAGCGTCCCTCTGATGCCGAGTGCTCCATTGCTCATTGTGCAGTGACGTCCACCAGTCGTGACATCGGTGGCACTTGGATCATCGATTCCGGTGCCACCCACCACATGACGTGTTGGCATGGGTGAATGCACGTCGTCGTGGTGATCTAGCTCTTGAGGAAGAGCTGGAAGAAGAGGGTGAAGATGATGGTGAAGATGACGTTGCAGATGGGGGGGAAGGTGAGGGTGCAGGTGAAAGTGGGGGGGTGGGGACCTGAACATGCTTAGACTTGGACTCGGCTTTAGTGCCATGATGACATGGTGATGTGCTTAGACTTAGACAGTTCACTGTGATGTACCTAGTGACTGTACTTCATTGCGAAATTTTTTCCATGAATGTGTGTATGAAGGTCTTCCATGAACATGTCTGTGAATGTATGACATGTGGAAAGAAGTGGAGTGTTACCACTCAGTAGACAGTTTGAAAGAAACTGTGAAACTCACGGTTGGTGACAATATAGAATTCATGGTGCATGTCTCTGCAGATCCGGATCCAGGATCCGTGAATACAAGGATCCGTGAATCCAAGGATCCGTTACTCCGGTTCCGGATCTAGGTGCAGGACCCGTCGCACGGATCTGGATCCTTCTGATTCTCCGCGGATAGGAACCGTGTGCAGCCTTACTTGTAACAAAACATGAACCTACAATGAAGCCAGCCTGAACATGCCAAAGTGTGACAAGACAAATCCACAACTTTGATGCAGGAAATGCATGCAATGAGATAAGTACTGGCTCCCCAAGTACATGGGAATTTCACATGAAGACCTTTTTATCATGCCGTTTTCATGAATACTTCCTTACACAACTAGCTTGATGGTGTATGCAATGAAAGTACACATTTGTTGAAGGTTTGACATACGTGTGGCTTCCAAATTTATGTAGGAGTTCATGAACGGCCTCATACACCTGCCACTGAACCCAATATCCAACAGTGTTGCCACATCTCGGATGCCCACAAATGTCATAAGAAACGTACTTGGTCTCTTCAGCCACTACCATTGGCAAACAAATAAGGGCATTACGGCAAGGGAAGGTTTTTCTGGATTTTTGGTAATGGTTTACCTTGGTAGCATTATTGTAAAAGCAAAATGAAATTGTCAACTAATCCACTGTTGTGGACGCCTTTGGGAAACATGGAAGCCAGTATAAGTGATTTTATACCAAGAAAGTATTAAAAAAATTGGTCATTGCAATTAAGCTAGAAGATGGATAGCAACATGATTTTGTGGCTACAACAGCAGTGGGGCTCGCCAAAACAAGAAGTTTTACAGGCCACAGCAATGTCCCACTTGCATAATGAGCTTGGGTTATACGGATGTACTTTTGCTTCTTGGCAAAATTTTGTTCAATGTACAAAATTCATTTTTTTGTGTTGTCCGGTGTTGAGTTTTGCATGGACTAGTCAAGATTTTGTTTACTGCTATCTATGCTATCCAGATTTCATAACAGCTCACACTATCACCACACGATTTAGCATACATGTAACTTTTGACAGCTGACGGTAGCATTTTCCACGAGACATTCTTGCATTTTTGTCCCTTGTGTTGGGAGGAAAGTTTGCCTTATCGTCTCCTGTTTCCCTCCAACCATTTTGTCCTTGCTAATCTAGTTCGCATTTCTCAAAACATTGTCCATTTGTACATTATAGAAGCGGCTTCTACTGTTACACTAGAAAAATTCACAGTAGTTATAGTGACACTCAGGGAGATCTCTTTAAGGATGATTGTCCTCTTTCTTTCACTTTGGTGTGCCATTACACCCGCAATCGCCAAGGTACTTCTCAGTACTTTGTTGGAAGGAGTCGCACACTGCCAACCACATCAAGCTTTCCCGAGTACTTGACCGTCCTGACCCATTCCTACCTGCTTCGTTCCTTCATATCCAATAGTGAATGTAGGGAGTGTTATCTCAAGGTTGGATAATCTTGTAGCCTTGGCGAATCCCTTTCCAGGGCTCCATTGTTTTCCTATATTCACCGATGCAAAGGAGAAATCTGCATTGTTTCTTTACAGAGAAATCAGTTGTCATCATGCCTAAACTATGAAACAAGTTATTTCAAGCTCGCTGGACAATGCTTAAAGATGCCAAGGACAAGGCTATGTAAATGCCAGTATCTCATGTCAATGATTTAATGATGGAATTGCACACAAAAGATCCTCCCTATTTGGGACAATGGAACCACCGCTGCTATTGCCACCTTTTCCACAACACATCATCCCACCATCGAAGGCTGTTGTGCTCCCAATGCTGCTCCTCCTAGCAATGTAATGAGCACTTCCAAATTGTCGGTAACCTTATTTTCATTAAGCCATCGGCTGTTGCCACTTGGATTTCCATTTCAATGAATTTGTACAATTGAGAAAATGTGGAGGTACTACTTCTGTGCTGACGCCAATGTCTTTATTCCCTTCATTTCATTGCATGCAAATTCTATCCAAGCTCTTTTGTGGATGGATCAATGTCACCCTTGGTGACATAACTGAAGAGACTGGCACTTAACTTGTGATTGTCTGTACATTGATCTCTTTCAAATACACATATTTATAAATTGCATGCAACCCACATGTACACTATAATACACAACCCAGATTCATGTCCGACCTTTGGAGAGGGGACAGAGCTAGCCAAACCCTCCCTATTAAACAACATAGAGTATAGGGATGGTGTAGCACAGGTTGAAGCAGATGGACATAAAACTAAAGAGTTGTATAGCGATTTTCAACACAAATGTTTCACCTGAATTTGTGCCTCAACAATAGGGTCTCCATGTCTAGTTCTCCCTTCCCACCTCCCTCCATTAATATAATGTATTTTGAGTGTGAATTGGGAAGTGTATTGGGGAGTATGATACTCTCCTGGTATGGCTTATACATACATATCTCATATATATATATATATATATATATATATATATATATACACATATATATATACACGTACATACGTATATGTATATAGATATGATGTATAGGTGTACATGTATATGTACATATATACCAATTGGGTGAATGTATGCATGTACGCAATTGGTACATGGGGTATATGTTTAGGTTTCTGGTGAAGAAAAGGGTTACTTGGGTGTGAAGTGGGACAGGGAGTTCTCAAAAACTCTCCTTTGCTCAGGAAAGGGAGAGGGGGTGAGAGTGTGGCCAATGGGTGGATTACTAGCTGATCCACCTCCAGTTGTGGATCCCAAATTGGAGGCTGCTACTCCCTGGTTCCTTATCAACCTCAGAACCAGTTGTGGTCTCCCCACCATCCGCGGCACCTACACACCAACAGGGATGGAGCAAAGATGCACCACAAAAGTGTCTACTACATCTGTGGCCATGACTCCTCATGCATCAGCCACACGCTGAAGCTCCTCCTNAGGGAGAGGGGGTGAGAGTGTGGCCAATGGGTGGATTACTAGCTGATCCACCTCCAGTTGTGGATCCCAAATTGGAGGCTGCTACTCCCTGGTTCCTTATCAACCTCAGAACCAGTTGTGGTCTCCCCACCATCCGCGGCACCTACACACCAACAGGGATGGAGCAAAGATGCACCACAAAAGTGTCTACTACATCTGTGGCCATGACTCCTCATGCATCAGCCACACGCTGAAGCTCCTCCTGTAGCCGACGCATATCAGCCTGTGCTTCATACAATGCTGCCTGTAGTGCCTTTACATTCTCTATGTTCTCAGGCATGATATGCATGTAGTGATGTGCGGGTGGTGATGTACAAAGAATGCATAAGTCGAGGGAAGCGGGAGACACTCACCACACTAGCAGCGAGGCAGAAGGGAGAAGAGTAGTGGGAAAGTGGCACCCACGGAGGAGGCAAGGACGGACACTCATGTTGCGATAGACATTGTGAGGCACACTAGTCTAGCCACCATGGGAACTGTCACTGCTACAGCTGTGGATGCAACAACCATGCCTATCCATGTATGGTTTGCAAGATCGTGAGGTTCTCCTAAGGCAGTGAGAACAACACGTGCTATGGAAGTATGGATGGACCTGACTACACCTGAGGTAGTCTCCGCCGCTGTGGTAGCAGCTTTAGTGACTACAGATAAGGTTGTTGCAAATTGCACAGTAATGTTGGTAGCTTATGCTACCACAAGGGAGTGAGAAGTGGCGGCCTCTGTATAGACAGTAATGGCCCTCCCAACGGTGGTACCTATGGGAGCCATGCTAGCTCTGGTTGTAGCAAGAAAGGTAGCAATAACACCTCCCTCTGTGCCAAAGACTACTCTGGAAAAGTTGAGAGAATCAGCGTATGAAGGAAGAAGTGGGATAGGGTATGGGGCTCATCTGCTTCGCTGGCTATACTACCTTGGAAATCAGAAGTGCTATCAAGATGTGGTTGCATGTCAGAGGTGTTGGAGTGAGCGATAACTGCGTTGATCTACTACTTCAGCGTGGCGTAGACGAAACTCCAATTGGAGACTCCAAGAAGAATTTACGGGTTTTTCCGTGAGTTTATCGGGTGCGGCTTGGCAGAGAATTTCCTACTTCAAAGGTCCAGATTTTCTCCGGTAAAAAACAAAATCCGTTTAAGGGTGTGAAAGGAGATTTCTACGGAAGCATGCGCATGAAGACAGCGCATGCCTCCTGGAGCTGAAACCTGTGCAATAGTGCATAGGCTTGATGGTCAGGTGGGACCACACCTGACTCAGCTGGACGCATGGAGCAGTGTGAGGGCGACAAATGGGGACCGCCCTGCACCGGAAGTCCGGAGGCACGACTCAGCGTGTCTCTCTCATTGCCATGTGGACAACCTTCGTGGAGAGCTCTGGTACAAGCTTCACGGTGACGGTAATCCACGGACCACATGTGATAATGTGGTAGCATCAATGGAGCAGGAACAAAGCCTCTGACAGAAGCATCTTACGAAGAAGTCGCACCGTGGAACCTGATGAAGCTTCCTCGGGAAGGAAGCTCCTTAATGGCTCAGGTTTAAGCCAGCAGACAAACAAGGTGGAGAGGAAGCTTCCACGGAGCGCAAGCTTCCCTACGGAGGAATTCTCCTCAAGCCAGGGTTCTAGACATCAACGGTTCATGTTCATCTGAAAGGACCGTTGAGATGCAAGCATTCCGGCTACGGTGATCAACGGCTCCTACTGATCCATGAGAAGCCACAGGATCTGACGATCATGGACATGGTGATGGCTTGCACCTAGAAAGCCACATGGTCAGTTGTGGTGCAAGAACCACGGTTACGGTGAAACTTCACCATGCACCAAAGGAAGCTTCTCCGACCACCACCAAGGCAGTCAACTTGCCAGGGCCGCGAGAATAAAAGGCGGCGGCCCTGGCACACTCAATCATTTTCACTGGCTGATCTCGAGTGGATCATCTTCAGATTCAAACTTCAGTCAATCTCTCCACCCTCCAAGACCCCTATAAGCCTGGCTCTGCATGCCAGCATGGGTGGAGGTCATTGCTGAAGATCCCTCCATGGCCCCTATAAGCCTGGCTCTGCCTGCCAGCCTGGGTGGAGGTTCATGCTCGAGATCCCTCCAAGGCGCCTGTAAGCCTGGCTCTGCCTTCCAGCCTAGGAGGAGGACGACATGTTTGCTGGTGGCCAGTCTACCACAACTTGGTGGCCATGCCAAGACCAGCCAAAATTCTCTGATGACCCAGTAAGCATGGAAGGTGCTACCAGCCTGGCAAGGAGGTGGCCCTGACGTCCTGAAGGCCTTCCATCACTGGAGATGATGGCTGCGCCGAGACCCTTGCGTGGACGGCCTTGACAGCCTAGCAAGGCGTTGCACCCTAGTTTAGGGCCAGGAGATAGGTCCGAGCATAGAGCTAAGCTCTCTTTAGCTGCTATTCATTGGACAGATCTTTTACTTGTACTTTGTGCTTTTAACAAGATTTTATTCCACGTTTTGACTTCCACTAAGTTTGCTGGACACACAAAAAGATCATGGAGCAGCAAGGATCCCATTGTTGTAGTGAAGGCTCCGCGGCGAGGCAATGGCCGTTCCCGCGTGTACCTGCCCCCCACTGCAAAAACCAACAAGAGGGACGCATACCTGGAGGAAACCCTAGGAGAGAAGTGAAAGAATATAGCACGGAGTCGATCTTACAATCTTGCACCGCCTTAATGTAGTGGAAATCCTTCTGCCACTGGTGAGGCAAAAGCATGTGTACCAAAAGGGGCATGTCAGTGTTCTCGTCTTCTAGCCACACCCTCTGGTCTTCGGGTACATGCATCTCAGTGCGACTGCGTGTAGTGGCTTGTGAGGCCCATTCCTTGAAGTCAAGGTGGAGGTCAGAGAATTGGTCAGCGTTGACAACATTCTACCATAAGGTCAGACACGGCCTGAGATGAACGGGGCACTGAGATGTAACGTGATTTTTTGGCAGCTGTGCTATTCCTTGCGCGGAAACTTCATTAGCATGCCACACAGGTGCCAATGCGCTTAGATATTAAGGAAAGAGGGACTGAAATGCACAAGTCGTGCTAGGAGGTGAAGAGCCACAGCCGCTGAACTAGCTCAGAGAAGATGCCGATGGCAGTGCAGCACACGATGATGCCGCGTATGCCTTGGGCGATGCACTGCAGGAAGGTGGAGAGGCACAGCTGACGAGTCAGCTAAGAGGTTCTTCTGATGGATAGGGCAGCACACAATGCTGCTATTGGTGCCTTGTGCGATTCAGTGCTGGCATCCATCGGCAAAGAGCTACAATGCAGTGCTCGCAACTGTCAGCAAAGATCGGCAATGCATGTGACATGTGTGAAGACGAGAGGGCGCAACCTAGAAGTGCAGCCACAATGCTACTGCCAATGCTTTAAACAGTACGGGGAAAGAAAATGCTGTCAATGCAAAATTGCGCTATGTTGAAGCTATTTGTTGGTGCAAGGATTCATAGCTAGAATAAACTCGGAATGATGCTGACAGCTCAGCCATTTCCACCACTGAAAATAAAAGTTAGCAGAACATCTATAGGTGGGTGGAAAGTGCCTTGCGGAAGTGGAATTGTGCTGATGCCTAATCCGATCTAAGCGGAGCGGACCAAACAGCCACCAAAGTGGCAGCTTCCGGAAGGGAGCCCAGTGGGAGGGATTTTCTGCCTGGACCATCTCTATAAAAAAAAAGGCAAAAATTCACTGAGTGCTTGTAGGACCATGCTTCCCAGGAGTTAGCGATGCAAGGAGGATGAGTCCCCCCATGTGCTCTAATGAGTGTAATGACTCTGTTAGGGTGTTGATACCATGGGTGTCACACACTCATTGTGCGAAGTCATGAGGAGGGCCGCATGTGGGGTGTGCCATGACTCGAGAGGATATTGCAATTTCTTGCTCAAAGTTTAACTAAAACAGTGAGAGGCTAGAGTTTAGACAATGAGAGCCGGTGAGCCTGGTGTTGACTGTGGGAGACGCATGTCAACCTCACACCACCACCGTGGGGTCGAGCCCGGCCTCTCGGCATAAAGGTGAGGACGGCTGCTCACCATGACACAGAACTAGTCTGGTAAGGTGGTCCCCCAAGGATCAGCACCCGGCCTGCCAAAGCAAGTTAATCCTCTATAACTACAAACAAGTTTGGCAATGGTCCTGGCATCCTTATGTGTCTAAGGGCGAGAGCTCAAATGAGCAAAAGTCATCAAGGGGAAAACTTCAGGTGGCTCATAGCCACTTCTTGGACAACTGGTGCTGCTAGTAAATTTTGAGAGATCTTTCACATCTGGCTCCCATCATGTGTAAGGAGCTTCAGCGCAATCACCCACGTAATCTCCTGTACACAATGTGGTAGGAAAGGAGAATGTGAAGAAAGGCAAGGGGAATTACAGGTGTGATGGGTTACAACTTCACCACAGACATTTACATTGCTAAATGGAACGTGATTATTGCACGGGTTGGCCTGTGGTTTGATTTCAAAGCTTCCTAATCATTCTCCCGCTCGATGTTTTTCGTGTCGTGTTTATGAGCCCATTTTTTTTTTTGTTGATTAGATCCAAATCGGTGTAATCTTTAGAGACCTTGCACAACTAGGCCATGTTTTGTAGATAGATACTTTTTGCTTTGTATTCCTCATTCATATCATAAATAGTACATGTTTCTTTCCCACTAACAAAGGCATCCGCCACTACAGCACAAAATGGTGGAATTTAAAAGAACAACATCATACAGAAACATTGTAATATGCAGCACCTGTCCCTCCATCACCTTCCCTTCCTCCACCTGAGGTGCTGCAGATCCGAGCTTGTTGATACATCTGCTCAAGAATCCACCATTGAGACGTCCGGCATCCAAACCCTCTGCAACTCCATGTTGGTGAGAGTGGGTCTGTTTTTATTTTTTCTTTCATAGCCGTTGAACAAAATAAAGAGCCCAGAGGAGTCTTTGAAATGGCTCACAGAACAGGACTTGCATAAAATGCAGGGAATAGGAGCTCACATGAATCATAATGTAGAATTGGAGATCCCACTGGCTCCTAGAGCTACGAGTCATGTTATCACTTACTTTTGAAAGTTCAACTTCAAAAAGGGATATTGGGTGTAGGTTACGATAATTGTGTTACCTTGAAAAGGATAGTGGACTACAGCTAGAAACTCCACAGTTTTATTTTAGGTTGTAGAAACATTAGTAACAGGAACAATGTCACATATAATGGCTATGCTTCATAAGCAATACTGCTGGCATAGCTTCCATCTTTATCATCATCAACCATCTTCATTGTATAATCGGAGTAGTAAAAAACGTATTCTATGTTGATTGTACGATTACAAGACAATAATTAAATGAATGAGAATCTCACAGGCACATCTACAACCATGGTTTCAAGAACTCATTTCTGTTACAAACCTCACTTTTGATATAAAATGATGCAGTTGACCTCAACATCTTAACACCCTACCATCTTTCTTGAAAACGACCATGTTCGCCATGTAGCAGAATATTGACCATCAGATTGAGCATGCTTGTGAAGGCATTCCAAAAATGAAAGGGAAACATAAGATAAGAGATTGTGAGTTGGCAAGTACAAAACCTTAGCTTTACCACATCTCTGGAGAAGGCTTAACATGGCCATCTTCTTGGCCTTTTGCCATCCCGATTCTGCATTAAGATATGTTATTGTCCATGTTCACAAGCTGCTCAAGAGGTTTTTTTAACTTGGTGATTGATGCAAGGCGACCTGACAACACAGATTTTGAATCATATTGAAGGATATGTAGTGGAGTTACTCTCAAACTAAGTACAAATTATTCAAGATCATGGTGATGTTGTTCAGCCTTTCCATACATGTGTGGTGAAGACCATTTTCTGGAGGTGCATTTAATTCCCTGTCCATAACCACGTTGATGACCCATGAATGTCTTCCTGAATTGCTCCAATGTTTATCAGAATATGAATTCAAACCTGAAACCTGAGGCATCATTTCCTCAAGTTGAACAGGCACATCGCTGACAATGATTGGATCTCAAAAGACCTGAGAACTTCCGGAACTGTCTTTGTATGACAATCCCCAAAATCATTTTATTTTTCGATTCTTTGATTTCCAAGGACAGTTAAACTGACGTGGATACATGCTTATCAATGGTCCCATCTCACAGAAAAGGTTCGACTTGGTGATTGGAATAAAACAAACAGCCAGGAAATCATCAATCTTGAGCATGATGTTTCCTCCGTGAAAGCCTTGCGATGGATAGATCATTGATTTGATTGAAACTTAAACTTGAATTAGTAAATTTCATCTTTGAGGAAAAGGATGGTAGGAAACAATGGGTGGTGCATCTTCCGCAGTTGATTTTGGCTTGAGCTGAATTGCGTGTTGCGTGAAGAGAAAATCCCAAATGTGTGTACAAATTTGAGATTTGATGAATCTTTCCTTGATGTCAAAGGTTTGTCATTTGAAAACAAAGTTTACATGATGGATTATTCTAAAACAAGCTAGTATAAAATACAAGTAAAAAGAGGTCAATACATCCCCGGCTACTGAAAGATGTGCATGGGCCACACGGCCATCCTACATCTATGAGATGGGCATACCAGTCATCAACTAACTCCAGTAACCTGACAACATGCCAATCCATCCAGTTTTCCATGTTCTTAACAAGATTATTCCATGTGGAGGGGAGAGTAAGCCAGTGCATACACATGAATCCAAGCGGTGGGACAAGCAGAGAAACACCCTTCATGGATTTGGTATAAATGTAATTTGATTGAGTGAGACGAGACTTGGAGTAGGAAGAGGATGAATATAAGACTTACCTGTCTCTCTACACAATAGACAAGCTCATGAAGGTGGGGTAGAGGAAAATGCCACCTTCACAAATTGGACAAAAATCCCATGTTAAATCTTGAGCCAATCATGTGAGCTGCCAAGATTGCAATCTGGCCAAAACCATAAACAATGTTCACCCAAGCACAGATCACAGAAGTATCACATCAGTTATGATTTTATGCAACAACAGTTTATGCATTAAGTATATGCCATTATCCAAGTGCAACATTACTTGCTTCGCCCCACTACAATCACTGTTGCCAAATCATGCCAGAATCCTTGTTATGCCTCGTCCAAGATGACACAGAACACTGTAGGTTTTCTCAATGTGGGATCACCATTTGTAGCTCACACGTTTCTTAACTTCTTGCATGAATTTGTGGTTTTTCAAGAGCTCACTGTGTGTCAACAAGGACTAAAAACACAACAACCTTCCCATTTCATCCACAGATGTAATGCCCCCATGTACAAACATGGTTTTGAAATCATGGCACATCAATACCACAGAAATGGAAACATTTAGTGCCTCAAATTTGTAAGGCAAATCAGTTTAGAGAATTGGGTACACGTGTGTGATCAATAATATGCGTTGCAACTTGGAAGTCACCACTACATAGTTCTTGTAATCAGGAAATCAGCTCACTGCTATTGTGTGTCTATAAACACAACCCGAACATCAGCACAGACCACACACTTACAAAAAACATCGATGTTATTGGTACATAGGTGATGCATACCTTCATGCTGAACGATGGCCTTTGTTTAAAGGTCATCACAATACATGATAATGAAGTGGAAGTGCAAGCGCAGTTGCTGCAATGCTTTGTACAACCAGAACCTTGCATTTTTTCCTACACTGTGTACAAAATGTTCAACCTTTCTTGACATGTGTGCCAAATATCCTTGTTTACACCTCTCCCACAAGATCAACGTACCGTCAACAATGGAGATGCCAATGTAGCTGTAGGCATCAATGTCGCGGGATTAGTCATTGCAAGTACAGTCATCAATCCTTTATGATTGATGTACATGGAAGCACAATCTGGCCCATGCCATAGACACTGCATGCCAGATAACTCCAAACACAGTCTCTAGGTTCAATTACGCAGGCACTCGGAAAACTGCATGGAGAAGTCGCAAGCAAATGTGACACAAGTGAATTTGGTGTTTGTAAGTTACGTGAGCAAGCCCATGACATTGATTTTTTTTCAGAAGCTGATTAGCTCTCCCATCTTTGCAAGGTTCGATCAATTTGACAACCTTTGGTTTCGACACTATGGGCATGACAGTTGGAAGTGGTGCGAACTTCTCCTCCAAGCTCTGCACATATGTAGCCTCATGGCCATGAAGCAGGCAAAATCTGTAGTGCTCACAATCCATGTCCAATGCAAATCCAGTCATTCCATCATCTTTTTTACTTATGATAGATTGCACAAGAGTCAAGAAAATTTAACAGCCTTTGGGTTGAAAGACGCAACGGGCAACTCATAAACATGGATGAGGAGTGCTATGAAGGGTGCTATTGCTGTAGTGATGAACATGGCTGGGTCAAACGATGATGACCCCTTCGGAACATGGAGATATTCTGAACATGCCATCAATAAACTCATTGTTTAGGAATATACATTGTCTTGAAGAGTTGCAAAATGCAGTCAGTTCCATTCGTGAATCCAGGGGACTATACCATGCATTTTTGGCAAGATCTCCATGGAAGAAAAATTCATTTAAACTATCTTTTTATGCCCCAAATTGGGGTGTAATATGAGCCTGAGAACTGCTTGTGTAGCGGCATATTGTCACATATGATAAAATCTTCTGTCTAAGTGAATCACGAGAATATGGAAAATCCCTAGGCGGTTAGGCGGGCCTTCCATCTACATAGGGAACAATTAACATGTGAAGGAAATTGACCAAATGCTCAACAAGGGAATCACGCTCATTGGGACATAGAATGCTCCTGTGGGGTTGCATCGGTGGCCTTATGTGCCTTGTGCACTAGGCTCAGGCACCAGGGCAGTCGCCCTCCAGGAAATCATCACCATTTATTGGGCTATAAACAGAGGCATAGGGATGAAAAGATAGCACATCCAAACCCGAAGCAATTACATCAAGAACGTCCACCTCCTCTATCTTGACAACTCCCTCACCAGACCATGGCTCTTCTGCACCCACACCTGACCCAGTCCCTGGGTGGGGCTGGGTCCCACCGCCCATGGGACCAAACTACAGTGGGCCGCCCTCCTGTCAGTTCACTCCATTAGCCTAGTCTTTGGTTGGTGTTAGCTTTATTGAGTCGCCCTCCAGTGATTATCTTTTCGACAGTCAGTATGCCAAGGAGCGTGTCTTGGAGAAACGCCTCACTGAACTGCTCCATCTTTGTGACTGGGGAGGTGGGGGTATGATGGGCATGTCTTGTATGCTTGTTTGTGTGTTGGATGGAGTCCTTTTTGGAGTTTTCTGGGGGAGTTGAAGGTTCTTAACCTGATGACTGTCCGAGGAAAGATGACTGGCAGTTTTGTATTTCCTCATCGTCTTGGTGACTCTCATGGCTTCTGGATCATTGATTCGGGAGCCACCTATCACATGACTTCTTGTAATTCCTTCTGTATGTCGCTTGGTTATGTTATCTTAGTCTGTTTTCTTAGTACTGGCTCCGGCCAACTCCTCCCTGTTCAAGGTCTTGGGGTTGTTTATTTCACCAGACCAGGTGGTGATCTCTTCTTGCCATACATTCTGCACATGCCTGATCTGGAAGTCAGCCTGTTGTGCGTTACCATCCTTAATGAACAAGGAATGGACTTCTCGTCCAGTCGTGGTCTCAACACTGTCTCCATCTACTTCTTAGGCCAAGTTGTGCTTAATGCACTTTGCTGTGACCACCTCTCCTGCTTCCCTCTCTCTCTTCCCTTGCCTCTTGCTCTTGTTTACATTGCGCCCTCCTTGTCTCCCAAGCACACCCAGCTCTTGCATCGTCGCCTGTGTCACATCCACAAGGCTCCCATTGCTTGCATGCTTTGTGCACCACCTGCCACTGGCCTCGACATCACCACGCATTCAACACCCTATTCCTCATATCATCTTGACTGTGCTTAGGAGAAGATGCACTGCTCTCCATTAAGTACCTCTGACTCCTTGACCTCTCACCCTCTTGACCTTATGCATGCAGACGTCATGGGCCCTCTTCTCCATGAATTCCTTGGGGTGTAGGTTATTACATATTCTTTCTTACTGATGACTTCACTCACTTTCATCACGTCTATGCTCTTCCTCACAAAGTGATGTCACTGATGTCCTTGAACCTTAGCTTCCCGAGGCTGAACGTGCCCGTGGTCAAATTCTTCGTGTTTTCTGTTGTTACCTGGAAGGTGAATCTCTGGGTCCCACCTCTCGTTTCCTCCGGCCTAAGGTGTCTGCATGGAACCGTCTATCCTATACACATACCAATAAAATGATGTGTTCAAATGTGAGAACCACATTCTGGCTCACAGAGTGGTTTCTCTTCTTTTTGCCCTGGCTCATTCCCCTCCTTGTCTTTGAAGCCATGTCTTGCATGACTTGGGTGTAAAATCGTGTCCCTCACGGACCTCTCTCTCATCATGTCACACCCTTTGAACGGACTGGTCAACGTGTTGGCTTGCATTTTGCACATGTTTGGGGTTCAATTGCTACACTCTGGTTGCTCAATGATCATCATGAGGGAAAACTTGCTTCTCGTGGTTTTCTATGCATCTTCCTTGGCGCTCTCACCTTTTCCAAGGCATGGCAATTTTGGAATCCATCCCGGCACCGTGTCATTGAATCGAGGAAGATCCTCTTCTACTAGGAAATGTTTGAATGTGACAGATCTTGTCTGTCGTCTTCTGTGCCTCTTGCCTGAATCTCTCGGCTCGGGGGAGGTCCTGTGGTATCTGTACCTGACTTGATAGTACCTGCCTCTAGCTCACCCTTGACTTACGGCCCTGTTGATGCTTTTGACCCAAGCGCTGTCACTACCTCATGCTCTTGTCCTTCTCTCTTGTCTACTATTTCCTCTACAGGCCCTTCTCTCCTGCTTGTGACCTCTTTTTTCCCACTTTTTTTATCCTCTCACTCTTTTCCAATGAGTCCCTCACTTATGCCACTCTCTCTTGTCTCTCCTACGTACTCTCCAAGTCTGGTAATCCCTGATTCCACCTCTTCCATTTTTTCTCCCACTCTTCATTCTCCTCATCCTCTCCCTACCTCTTCTGCGCGCCCGGTTTCTCCCTACAAACATGGTGGTTGTCTATGTTTTCTTCCCAAATAAAGTTGCATGTCCACCGCTGCTTCTCAAGGCTCTTCCATACATGGCCCAACTGCTCCGGATCAGACAGTTTTTTTCTGGTGATCCCGGAATTCATGCCCTTGGGCTCACAATGTCAGCCGAAATGTTGGCATATTTATCAATGATGAAACTTAACTCCATTAATAAGTACTCTCTTGTAGAGAATAGAATTCATCATGCTCTCCTAATGTCTGAATCTGGGTATGTGGTCGAATGCTTTGCCAGCGCTGGTCTCTCACCATTGCCTGCAGAGAGTGTGATAGCTCACAAGGCTTGCAAAGCTGTTGAATCCTCTATGTGGGAAGTGGCCATGAAATATAAGATTAAAGCTCCGACTCAGCATGGTGTGTAAAGCCTTGTAGATCTTCCCCCTCGCTTGCAGACAAGCTGTCTCAAACAAGTGGGTCTATCGTTGAAAATTAAATCCAACCAACATAGTAGAGCGATATGAAGCAAGTCTCACAGCCAAGGGATTCTAATAGATTCCTAGCATTGACTTTGATGAGACCTTTGCACTTGTAGGCTGATGTATCATTGCACAAGCCCTTCTTGATCTTGTTCCTCAACAAGACTGGAAACTAAAAAAAATGGACATGAACAATGTCTTCCTTCATGGATGAAAAGATCTACATGATTTAACCCCCTTGTGTCATAGATGGCACCAACAAGGTGTGGCGACTGTGCGAGGGCTTGTACAATCTTAAGCAGTTACCGCGAAACTGGTACTAGGAGATCCTGTCCACGCTTAAAAGGGTGGATTTTATAGAAGCACTATGGATCCTATATTTTTTCTTAGTGCACCATCTTCCCCACTTGTTGCCATCCTTGTTTACATGGATGATCTGCTCATTGCATCCCCAATTCAAGCTGTTATGCAATGATCCAAATCTCTCCTCCAGTTAGCTTATAAAATGAAAGATCTTGGTCCAGTCCGAGTCTTGTTGGGCATGGATTTTGAGCGTGATCCCTCAAAATGGACGCTCCATGTACATCAGGTTATGTATGTTTGCAGTCTAGAGGAGCATTTTGCCCCCTTGCTTTCTGCTATTCCTTTGGCCCCTTCACCAATGACTCCCGCAGGACAAATGCTACTAAAGTCAATGGATGATTCCAAGATGGGATAGATAGTGAACGCCATTGACTGTCTACTTGTCATTAGTTCATTGATGTTCCTTACCATCACCACTCATGCCGATGTAGACTTTGTCATGAACTTTCTGTCACAGTTCTCTCATTGCCCGAAAGAGAAAAAACTTGAGGCTGTACTTCATGTAGAGCAAGACGCACTCTCCACTCTACGCTTGGGCCTGTACTTTAGAGCACAACCCTTGCTTGTTGTTGATGGGTTTACGACTGGTGATTGGGCTTACAATGCAAATGCACACAGTCACAAAGGCAACGTTTTCTTGGTTGGTGGTGCAGTCGTCTCTTGGAAAAGTGGACAACAAGGATCTGTAGCTCGAGTGAGGTTGAGTATGTAGCTCTCGGCGCAAGTATGTGTGAGGCTACCTGGCTTCGCCTCTTCTTGCAGGTGCTGTGTGTTCCCATAAGTTGTAACTTTGCACCGCAACAACTAGAGCATAAAATTCATTGCCAAAAACGATGGTATGCATCACTCTCATACAAAACACATCAGTTTTGAGCATGGCCTTTTTCCGTGATTGCATTGCCACTGACTTGGTTTGGGTGGTCTTGGTGGACACGCGTTCAGAGCGGGCTGAATTGTCACAAAGGCACTCAGCATAACTGTTTTCAAGTCTGGTGTTCAGCGACTGTTTTCAAGTCTGGTGTTTTCAAGTCTGTTGTTCCTCAGGTCTGTTGTTTTCAAGTCTAGTGTTTCAAGTCTGGTGTTCATGCTGTTCCTCAGGTCTGTCCCCATGATCCCGGTTGACCATTGTCTCCCTCTTTCTGTTCCAACTGATACTGGCCCATCTTAGCATGTGTGAGCTGTGACTTCGGGTCATGGAGGAGTGTTAATGTTTATTTTCAAGTTGTAACCCATCACGCGTGTAATTCCCCTTGTCTTGCTTCACATGCTGCTTTCCTACCACACTGTGTGTAGGAGATGGTTGGTGATTACGCTGAATCTCCTTTCACCTGATGGGAGACGTACGTGAAACATCTCTCACACTTTACCAGCAGCAGCTATTCTCCAAGCAGTGACTCTCACCCACTTGATGTTTTTCTTCTCGATGGCTCGTGCTCATGGGACCTCTGGCCCTTAGACACCTTAGGATGCTTGTTGTTGTGGAGGATTAAATTGCTTTGGCGTGCCGGGTGTTGATCATGAGGGGCCACCTGACCAGACTAGTTCCATGTCATGGTGAGTAGCTCCCCTTGGCTTTATCACGAGAGGTCAGGCTTAACCCACGGGTGGCGGTGTGAGGTCGACGTGCCTCTCACACGGTCAGCATCACGCTCACAGACTCTCATTTTCTATACTCTCCCTCTCCCTGTTTTTTGGTCAACTCATAAGCAAGGAATTTTAGTCTCTTCCACAACCATGCCGCACTCCACTTGGGGCCCTCCTCGTGACCTTGCATGATTAGTGTGTGACACCCATGGTCTCAGCACCCTAACACGGTAACTACAGGTAGAATCAGGAAACTAGTGGCGAATGTCGAAGCGGGGATGCCTAGTGAAACTGAGTGCAAGAGGATGTGAGCGAGACACCACAGCACTTGAAGCAACAGGAAAGAGGAGACTGGTTAGAGGGAGAGCAAGGGAAGTGGGGAATCACGAGCCAAGCGAGGCACAAGACGCCATGGACGGGAATGCTTGACAAGCGAAACGTAAAAAACCTGAGTCATAGGAAAGAGTGTTGTTAGTTGCAATCGAGCAGGTGGTGGGGTGACTAGCGGGCGAACGGCGAGCCCATCCTCGCTCGCACCCGCGCCTAGTGAGACTCAAACCTGAGGCCTCACCCACACATTTTCCTGCACGCATACAACCTAGCAAACCCGGGAAGACCACCCGGACATACATCCCCATCATACACTAGGAAGCCTAGTGTCAACAACAATTCAGGTTACAAACGCATGTGCTAGAGGCAACCTTGATGCCAGCCACAAGAGAGTGGATGGTCTCCTTCCAATCCGGTGCCACGTAAGTGGTGACATCAGCGCCGTTGTCACTTTAGCATTAATCACATGCGTCAGTGCGGTGAGTGTATAGCGAGGCGAGAGGTCACAACAAATCTGTGGGACACACACCAACACTCCCCCATGACCCACAGCCGACGCACAGTGACACAAGCACACAATCACAAACGAGTGTCACGAGGAGTGACAGACAACTGTACAAGCACTAGCCACAACCACTCAACCAGGATCACCACGTGGACACAATAGTCCACCAGCATGCACAGCCGCCTTGAAGACGTTGCTGCTCAGTGCCTTCGTCAGGAAATCAGCTTGCTGCTGTCGTGTATCGACCCAGATGACCTGGACATCACCTGCAGCAATACGCTCGCACACAAATTGATGCTCAACATTGATGTGCTTCGTGCGTGTATGATGCATGCCATCATGTTGAGAAATTGCCTTAGTGCTTTGATTGTCACGATGCAAAGTGATGCAGCAGATGGGGACACACAATTGCTGTAGCAAGCGACATAGCCACACACTCTCGCAAGTGCCTGCACCTAAAGCAACATACTCAGCCTCACTTGAGCTGCACGCCACACAACCCCGCTTACCACTCTTCCACGACACAACGGTCCCACCAACGAGGAAGATGTAACCTATACGGCTGCGTGCGTCATTGTCATGTGCCCAGTCACTGTCTGTGTATCCATCCACGACGATGGATGGTTGTGCACGATAGCACAATCCAGTGCGTGCAGTGGAGAGGGCGTACCTGACGACACATAGTGCAGCCTCCATGTGTCAGGCTCGGGGAGCCCGGGAGAACTGGGCCAGGAAGTTCACGGTGAAGGCGACATCTGCCCTGGTTGTGGTCGCCAGGTACATCAGTGATCCAATGACGCGGAGATAGTCAATCACATCGACTGTCTCCCCCAGCTTGGACACATCCAGTGTCTTCAGCAGCCTTTGGCCTGCTGGGGTCATGGGCGTGGATGCCGTGGGTGTGGACTCTAGTAGTGAGGCAAAGCCCTCCCCCAGGCTACGGACGTATGCAGCCTGGTGGACATGGAGTGTGCGGCGAGAACTGTCGCGCTCAAGCTCCATGCCTAAGAAGACGCGAGCAGGTCCCAAGTCTCTCATCTTGTACGTGGAGTGCAAGATCGTCTTCACTGACTAGACAGCTGCCTGACTAGGTGATGCTATCAGCAGGTCATCCACGTAGACGAGAACAACGACAAACGGGGCAGAAGGTGGGCTAACAAAGAGTGATGGATCCACTGTACTGTGCCGGTAACCTACTTTCTGAAGAGTGGGCGTGATCTCTTGGTTCCAGCACCGTGGCAACTGTTTTAGGCCATAGAGAGCCTTCCGCAGTCGCCACACTCGGTCAGTGCCATCGGAGAAGCCAGGTGGTTGAACCACGTAGATCTCCTCGTCCAACCGTCCGTAAAGGAATCCATTGTTCACTTCCATCTACTCTAACTCCCAGTCATGGTGAGCCACAAGACTAAATAGTGCTCTGGCAAAGGTGTAACGCCCAAGCGGCTCAAACGCCTCATTGAAGTCAACGTTGGGGACCTGGGAGTACCCCTTTGCCGTGGGGCGTGCCTTCCACTTGTCGAGTGCACCATTAGGCTTGTACTTGCGCCGAAGGACCCAAGAGGCATCAATGGCTTTGCGCCCAGGCGGAAGATCGACAAGTTCATGGACTGCATGATCATCAAGGCCTTTGAGCTCGTCACGCATTGTAGCCTCCCACTGTTGGGCGTCAGAGGCTGCACGGGCTTGACGCACAATGGTCGGCTCAGGGGGCAAGGCAATGGTGACTGACGTGTCGTGACACTCTGCAATGCTGCTCAAGACCGCAGCTTCCAAGGCCCGCTCATGCTCAGAGGCAAGAAGCGTGTAGCCGAGGGCGGAACTGGGATGGACAACCCCGGTAGCCAAGCCTAGTGCGTCCATGCCGGTGGGGAGCACAGGCGAGTGGGGTGGTTGAGACGCAGGCTAGGACGGGGGAGGGTGTGCCGAGGTCGTGGAGGTGTGCGAGCGGTCGGGTAAGGCACGAAGACGCCCACCCCGGACGAAGGGTGAGACAGGGGCAGATCCAGCGGGGACATGTAGAGGCTAGTCAGATGCCCAGACAGGAGAGGCTCCAGGTGAAGAGGCAACAGGAGAAGTGCCCGGGCTGGATGGGACAGCAGGAGACGAGGCAGACTGGGCAGAGTCAGTGACCGGGGACGATGGGACGTCAGACGGGTTGGACGATACGTCAGAGGAAGAGGATACAGAGGAGGTAGGGGCAGGTCCGGACGACGAGGACTGCAACGAGGGTGATAGCTGCAATGCGGCAACAGGGACTGCCGGACCGGCAGGACCGACATCCCCCCTCAGCCAAGAGAGAGGCACGAGGGAGGAGTCAAGGGACAGGCGACTGATGTCCCAAAGGAAGACGGACTCAAAGAACAGAGCGTCGTGAGACTCAGCGACACGCTGACGGACGGGGTCCCAAAAATTCCAGGATTTGGACTATGCGGAGGCGTTGTGAAAGGGGCATAGACGACCGCGAGGGGACAGTTTCCCATCATGAAGATCCTCCGGAAGCCAGACAGAAGCAATGCTACTCCAGACCCGAGCTAGGCAAAGATCAGCCCGATGACCATGCCATCGCTCAAAGGGTGTGATAGTGCGAGGAAGGGGGCCGTGTGGAACACGGTTCCAGACCCACGTCATGTAGCACATTGCTTCGAAGGCAAAGAGCGGCAGAAGACCGGACTCAGACAGAAGCGTGCAGACATTGTCGGCAAGTGTCCGTTTCCAACACTCAGAGACACTGTTTTGCTGGGGTGTGTAAGGAGCCAACGTCTCCAGACACACCCCACGAGACTCAAGACGAGCAGTGGGACCAAGGAACTCATCGCCAGGGTCGCTGCAAAAGACACGCAGCGATTGCTGACAGGCACGCTCGGCCTGAACAAGCCATGACTCAATGACGGAACAGACATCGCTCTTGTGACGAAGAGAAAACACCCAGCGGAAGTGAGAAAATCATCGGTAAGGCACAAGACGTAGCAACCAACGTCACCAAGGAGGTCATGAGGCAAAGGCCCCATGACATCCGCATGAACACGATCCAGGGGATGTGTAGAGTGTGACTTAGAAGGAGAGAAAGGAGGGCGATGCATCTTCCCTTGCGCACAGTCAAGGCAGTCGGCAGGGCAAGGGGCAGGGAAGGTAGAGGGCAAGAGGCCAAGAGCAGGCTGGAGACGCAGCATGATGTGAATGGCATCGGTGTGG
Organism: Penium margaritaceum; assembly: GCA_023375785.1. Classification (NCBI taxonomy): domain Eukaryota; kingdom Viridiplantae; phylum Streptophyta; class Zygnematophyceae; order Desmidiales; family Peniaceae; genus Penium; species Penium margaritaceum. Next base: position 23,462 of record SZWC01000569.1, on the reverse strand, counting down.
ACATGACCAAGGCGATGATGTAAGATACGCATGACATCAGGAGTGAGAGAGGGTGCAACGTGAGCAAGAGCGACACCGACGGCAGGAGCGGAGGAGGCGTGCAAGGGAACACGATAGAGTTGGCCGCACTTCACGCCACGGAGAACAACACGTTGAGTGGAACAAAGACAGACGTTGCCGACACCACGGCTAGCAGTAAAATCCATACCTTGATCATCCAGGGATGGCACAGATTGCAGGCTGAGTTCCAACGAAGGCACATACAGAACGTAAGGCAGGTACAGGGCACCACTGGGTCCAACAAAGTGTACAACGCCCACACCCTGAACAGGCACCAACTGCCCAGACCCAGTACGAACAAAGCGAACGGAACCGGGGGGGGGCCTAACAAGACAAACGAGGAACACACGGACGTCATGTGGTGGGTCGTCCCTGAGTCAAGGACCCAGAGGCCACTAGACACACGCACGAAGGGGAGCACACTGGACATGGCAACAGTGCCAACGGAGGACGGAGACAAAGAACAGAGGGAGATACCACGAGGAAAAAAGTCAGTCTGCCAACGCTCAATTCACGGGACAGACGCACACAAGGCACCCGGGGCGTGACCGGGAGGATCCCCATGAAGGAAACTATCTGTCTCACACACAAGACCTCTGGCCACCGATGAAGCACTCTCACCTCCCTGATCGCGAAGGCGAAGGAGCTGGAGGAGGGACTGCTCAAGGTGGCACTCGCGATCACCGCGATCACCATCCACAGACGCCGGCGGAGCTAGAGTAGACGTGCCGGTGGAAGGGGGGAACTACAGTGGAGCGGTGTAGGCTGATGAAAGGGGGCCAACATACGCAGGGGTGCCGTAAGGAGGTGGCCAGCCCCAGGGCTAGGGGGTAGGAGGCAGAGGAAGAGTCACACCAGAGGCGGTGTGAGCCTAAGCCAGGAGTGGGGTAGAGGAGCGCGATGGGACACCGGCGCCAAAGGGCACTGGTGTGGAGGAGTTGGAGGTGCGAACCAAGTGAACGCACATGGCTTGGGCAAGGCAGAGTTCATCCATAGGAGCTGGGCAAGTCCAAGCAGAGTGCTCAGTAGAGCCGCAGTTCCAACATACGACAGCGCCCGGAACCCGTGAGGAAGCAGAGGTGTCCTTGTCCTTGCCCTTGCCCTTGCCCTTCCCCTTATCCTTTCCACGACCTTGGGAAGCGAGGGCAGAGACGGGGGAGGAAAAGGAAGGAGCGGTCGAGGCAGAGGAAGTGGTAGAAGAGGAGGGTACAATAGCAGTTGTAAACGCAGCAACACCCGTGACGACAGAGCGGTGGAGGCGCTTGTTCTGAAGGCTAGTCCACCAAGTAGCAAGGTGCTCTGACGTGAAGTCCCAGAGAGCACCAACCCCCGGTGGTGACATGGGCGGGACTGGCTCTGAGGCAAGGCTCTCCAGCTCATCAGCTTTGACGTCATGAAGGAGATCTGACAGCTCAGGATTAAGACAGTTGACCATGGTCAAAACGGCAGAGAGCTGGCCAGGTGCCGCTTTGCCAAGCTCACAAAGGAGCTTGAGACCACGAGCCCAATAGGCATCGGCGGTCTCATCAACACGCACAAGGAGCGTGTTAAACTGGACAGTAAGCGCGCTCTGCGCGGCTTGTCCACTGACAGTGGTACGTCGATGCAGCATGGGGTATGCGCCAATGGGGTCAGCAAGGCGCTGGGTAGCAGGGTCAGCATTGAAGGTGCCAACATCATCAATCAGCGACTCAGGGGTAGCAGCGATGATAGCGCGGACTACACAGGCGGACTCAGCATCAAGCGATGTGAAGGGAGAAACAGCAGGGGAGTAGTACTCCCACAACTGCTCTCCTTGAGTCCAGGCGCTGAAGCGCACTTCCCAGGAGGAGAAGGCAAGTGTAGAGGTGAGTGCAAGCGGCTGAGAAAAGAAATCATGCTGGTGAGGCACAAGCAGTTGGGTAGCAGCAGCAGCAGTGCTAGGGTGCACAGCAACAGAGGTGCTAGAGGCAGAGGTGGTGCCAGCTGGGAGAGTGGCCCCGGCAAGGGGAACTGCCGACGTAGCGGGGAGGCGGCGAAGTACAATAGCGGCCACTTCATTAGCGAAAGCAGCGGGGTTGTCCTCAGCAAGCTTAAGAAGGTCCTAAGCCTCCTGCTGGGCCTCGCGAGCGAGGGTCAGCTGGCAGTGAAGAGCCGTAATGACTGCCTCATCGTCACCGGGCATGGTGACGACGTGCGGGCTCTGCCAGATAGATTTCGGCAGAGTTTCCCCAGCCCCTGTGGGCGTGGGAAACATGGAGTTGCCTGACGCAAAAGATAAAGATGCTGCAGGACAACCCACCAAGAGTCAGACAGGACAAGCCACGCACAGCAAGCAAGAGAAGAATGCAAGCAGGTAAAGGATGCAGCAAATAAAGTCAAGAGGATGGGCTGCATAGAAAGGCAAGCAGAGGAGGAATAGCAGCCGCTGCGGAGGCAAACAGGATAGAGACGGTGGAGACGATGGGTACTGCCAGAGCAAAGGCTCCGGTGGCACAGCCGGCACCGAGGGTGATGAAGACAGCTGCGATGGAGACAGTCACCGTGAAGAAGCTGGAGGCAGCTGATGGAGCAGATGCTGATGTGGCAACTGTTGCTGTTGTAGAGCAGCAGATAGAGGCTGCTGCTGCTGATGTTGCTGACGCAGCTGTGGTTATGGCAGAAGCAATGGCAGACGTTGTGGCAGAAACGTGTGTGCCTATGTTTGCAGCGGCTGCAGCGATGGGACCAACAACAGTTGCTGCCTCTGTGTACGCATCAATAGCCCGCCCTGCCAAAGTCGAGGCAGGAGCACGCGACGCTCTAGCGGCGGCGGCAAAAGTGGCAGCAGTTGCTGCAACGGCGTCAATGAGAGCAGATGTTGTGCGAGTGAGAGCACTCACAAGATGTACGACGTCTTGTGTGTATGTTGAGTGCAACTGGTCTACAGCAAACTCTGAAGTGTCCTGCCACAGCGGACCCCCCCCGGGAGAGAGAGGCGAGGAGGCGCTTACCGAACGGTGACAAGATGCCCACGCAGACGTGGAGGCGGCCGACTTGGATTCGCGATCATCTCTCATTCCTCTGTGACAACGCGCGTGGCGCTAGGGCAGCCTCCCCTCGTAGTCCGCACCGGGAGTGAGTGCGCTCTGGTTGCCGGTTTGCGCCAACGTGACGAACGCGGCACCACGAGGCGGTACTTGCAACTGCAATGGTTGTCACCGTGGCCACTACAGTTGGAGATGATGTTGTCGTGCTGCTGCTGCTGCCGCCCGCGGGTGCTGCGGCTGCTGCTGTCGCGAGTACAATAGCTAGATCCGCTGTGGTTGTGGCGGACGTAGCAGCTCCATCTGCGATGATTGCCATTGTGACGTTATAGTTGCTGCCCGGTGTGGCTGCTGCACTCACTGTTGTACCAGCTGCTACGACTGTTGTAGTTGTGATGGAGGTGGTTGCGACTGCCGCGTCACTACCAATGGAGGTGGTGGCAGATGCCACAGGGCTCAGTCCACGGCTGCACTTGTTGCCTAGGCCGTAGGCCCTGTCACAGCAGCAGCGAGGGTGGCTGCAGGGACACGGGTGCGCTGAGAGAGGACTAAGACGCCAGGGGCATTGGAGGGTGTGGCTGCATCTCTAGCGGACGACATAGGCTAGAAGCGGCGTGGGAGGCGAAGAGACGCCTCTGACACGGCCAGAGCTATAGCGGTTGTGAAGGGAAGCTCGCAGTGGTTCCACCATCACGTGCGGAGTGCTAGGTGGATGCGATGCAGCTAGGAGAAGATGGCGGGTGGGGATGGCGTCGGTCAGTGTTGCCACTAGAGCGAACATGGTCACACACCAAGGGCACCGTACGGTCGAGCTGGACGTTGCGGGCTCCCTAGTTAATTGTACTGCTAGATCGCAGGTGAGATGGCGGCGGAAGACGTGAAAGACATGGTGAAGAGACACCAGGCTACTGGTGAAGGTCCATAACCGAATGCGCTTGTGGGAGAACAGCATCTTCCCTCACATGCTCTGATACCAGAGGAAAGAGGTGAGAAAGTGGGTAGAAGCTTCCTAGCAACGCAGCCGCTGACCGGGCGTCAGTGCTTGATCAGACGGTGACGACGGTCACAGGTCGTACACGCAACGGCAAGGGTTTGGCTAGGAGACACAAGACACAGTGTCAGAATGCTTCAATATAGTATATGCAGAGAGAAATGACAAATGACAGGTCCAGGGCATAAATACCTGCCGTGGCGCACGATGGGTGTCGCACGCGGCAGTCCAAGAGCTGCCCTAAAACCGGCCAAAAACCACTGTTTTGGCCGTAAGTCTGCGCACACATGTCAGAATGCTGCGCCGTCTGAACCTAGACGTGCAGAATCAAAAGACAGACACTATGACTGGTCACATGCATGCATCCATCGATTGACAGTGAGCATACAATGCAAAAACATGCAAATAGGCCTCATGGCCAGTCCGCCGAGAGATGCCTGCAAGACGTATAAGACACAGCAAAGAGTCCCGGTGGCATCAGGGGCTCTGGAACAGTGGTCGGTCAGCTCCAAGCGGGTAGTCCGCCGCTTGTCGTTGCGCCGGTGTCACCAGGGCCGCCTGCCTCAGGGATCTGCACGAGTATGGACACGGCCGAGTGGTCATAGTAAACTGTACAGGAAAGGCACAAAGCACAACACTCCCCCATGACCCGATGGTACGCATGTCCATACGCGTGCAGCACTGGTACAACTACATAGTGGGTGACACGGACAGATGAGACGTAGACGCACATCCCACACTCAGTCGCTGTTACGCACGAGGCGAAGCCCAACAGAATGAATGGCCACCAGGAACTTTCCGCGGGCAAGTGCCTTCGTCAAGAAATCAGCAGGCTGCAAGTCAGTGCCAACCCACATGATGGAGATCATGCGTCACTCCACCAGATCACGAACGAAGTGCTGCTCAACCGCAATGTACTTTGTGCGAGCATGAAAAACACCAGAGTTCTCCGCAATGGCAAGAGCACTCTGGTTGTCGCAACGCAGCACAATGGCGGGTACTGACTGCCCAAGCTCAAGAAACAAGTGCTGCAGCCAAACTACCTCAACAGCCCCTGTGCCCAAAGCCACATACTCTGCCTCCGACGAGCTACGTGCGATGCAACCCTGCTTCTCGCTTCGCCAAGACAAAGCGGTACCACCGTGGAGAAACACGTAGCCAATGCGACTACGCCCATCAGGGCTCCAAGCCCAGTCGCTGTCAATGTAGCCGTCAAGGACCATCGAACACTGCCGACGAAAGCAGAGTCCGAGATACGGTGTGGAGACCACGTACCGTACCACTCGCACAGCCGTGTGAAGAGCTCTTGCACGTGGGGCCCGCAAGAATTGAGCGAGGAGGTTGACGGCAAACGCGATGTCGGGACGCGTGGTAGTGGCCAGGTACATCAGAGATCCGATAAGACGGAGGTACAAGGTCACGTCCACTGTCTCCCCCAGCTGTGTAGGGTCATCCTCCTTCAGGGCATCCTGCCCATTAGGTGTGAGAGGTGTGGAAGCGGTGGGCACTGCACCAAGGAGATCGCTAAAGCGCTCCCCCACAACTCGTGCGTATCGGGCCTGATGCAGCAACAGTGTTTGATGTCTGCAATCTCGCACGATCTCCATACCATGAAACACCGATGCAGGACCGAAGTCCTTCATCCTGTAGGCAGTCTGTAGGACAGCCTTGGCCTCCTTCACGGCCTCCAGGGATGGAGACGCAATCAGAAGGTCATCAACATAGACCAGGATGGCGGTGAACCGCTCGGGTGTCAGTAGGATGAAGAGCGAGGGGTCTGCCTTGCTCTGTACGTACCTTGCGCGAGTCAAGGTGCCAGTGATCACCCAGTTCCAATACCGTGGAGATTGCTTGAGGCCGTACAAGGACTTGCGCAAGCGCCAGACCTTGTCACCGTCCTCAAAGCCTGGTGGCTGAGCCACATAGATCTCCTCATCCAGAGAGCCATGGAGGAACGCGTTGTTCACATCCATCTGGTGTAGTTCCCAGTCATGCTGAGCCACTACACCGAACAGAGCTCGAGCTGANAGGATGGCGGTGAACCGCTCGGGTGTCAGTAGGATGAAGAGCGAGGGGTCTGCCTTGCTCTGTACGTACCTTGCGCGAGTCAAGGTGCCAGTGATCACCCAGTTCCAATACCGTGGAGATTGCTTGAGGCCGTACAAGGACTTGCGCAAGCGCCAGACCTTGTCACCGTCCTCAAAGCCTGGTGGCTGAGCCACATAGATCTCCTCATCCAGAGAGCCATGGAGGAACGCGTTGTTCACATGCATCTGGTGTAGTTCCCAGTCATGCTACCCACTACATTGAACAGAGCTCGAGCTGAGGTCATGCGGCCGACAGGGGCAAAGGTGTCAATGCAATCAACTCCCTCAATCTGAGAGAACCCCTTGACGACCAAGTAGGCCTTGTAGCGTTCCAGTGAGCCATCCGGCTTCACTTTCTTGCAAAAGACCCACTTGACCTGAATCGCCTTCCTCCCAGGGGGAAGGTCAACCAGCTCGTAGAATCTGTGCTCTCGGATAGCGCGAAGCTCATCCTCGCAAGCAGCTCGCCAGGCATCAGCATCATGCGATGAGAAAGCCTCCCTCAATGTGCCCGGGTCAGGCGCCATAGAGAGGGAACTCTGCGTGGCAAGTGCACACGCCTCAGTGTCTGGCCTGACGGCCACGAGATCAGCTGCTGCGTCACAGGCGATATGGAACTCGCGAGTGACCAGGTCGTGCCCTATGGGGCACGCTGGGTGTACCTCTGAAAGCTCAGTGCGGACACTNTGCGATGAGAAAGCCTCCCTCAATGTGCCCGGGTCAGGCGCCATAGAGAGGGAACTCTGCGTGGCAAGTGCACACGCCTCAGTGTCAGGCCTGACAGCCACGAGATCAGCTGCTGCGTCACAGGCAATATGGAACTCGCGAGTGACCAGGTCGTGCCCTATGGGGCACGCTGGGTGTACCTCTGAGAGCTCAGTGCGGACAATCTGGCCTAAGGCCTTTGTGCCTGCATCACCGCTCGCGATGCTGCGAGAGGAACGCCTGGGTCCGGAACCCGACGCTCGCTGAGCTCCGGAATCCAGTGGTCGAAGGCGACCACCGGGCTCACAGGAGTAACCGGAGGACGAGGGATGCACCTTAGGCTCAGGAACAGGTACAACCATAGGGACAGGTACAACCACAGCTGGTGAGGGCTGAGACGAGGCAGCCGGAGATGCCGTGCGAGGAGTTGCGTGTGTGGGGGACACAGAGCTGGGTGTGACAGCGGGCAAGGCTGGCCCGGACACTGAGACAGGAGTGTCAGCCGACGTAGGGATAGGAGTGGGCTGGACTGGGTCAGACGCCAAAGCAGGGGTGCCAGTGGACACAGGTGGTGATGCAGGAGGAGGCGTGGGAGCAGCGGTACCTGTGGGGTGTGAAACAGGCTGAACGGGCGGGATCTCTGGACCAACGGCAATGATAGCCGGATCATCAAGTGCTGGAGACCGAGAGGGGACTCAAGCGGACACATCAGCCTGACGAGGAATGGTCGCTGGCGAAGAAGTCTCCCCCATGCGCCGAGGACCCTCACAGGAAGGGACATGGGCTGCAGAGAGAGTTGTGATCGAAGTCAGATCACGGTATGTGAGTGACTCAAAGAATAGCTCATCATGGGACTCAATGACACGACGGCGAGTGGGGTCCCAAAAGCTCCAGGCCTTCGACCGCGGGGAGATGCCGATGAAGGCACACAAGCGACCCCAAGGGGAGACCTTGGACCCCTGCTGGTCCTCAGTGTACCACACGGAGGCCAGGGAACCCCAGACGCGAGCTAGACGAAGGTCAGCACGATGGCCAAACCAGAGCTCGTACGGTGTAACATGATCTGGAAGCGGACCATGCTGGAGGCGGTTCCACACCCAAGTCATATAGGCAAAGCCCTCGAAGGCGAAGGACTCCGGGAGACCGCAATCAGACCGCATGGCGCGGACCGCATCCTCCATGGTGCGGTTCAAGCGCTCAGATACACCGTTCTGCTGTGGGGTAGCAGGGGCGGAGACCTGGTGAAAAATGCCGCGCTCAGTAAAGAGGGAGTCCATCTCACCAAGGAACTCCCCGCCGCGATCCGAGCGAAAGGTATGTAGCATTTGGCGAGACTGACGCTCAGCCATCACGAGCCAGAGCCGAACCTCAAGAGCGGCGTCGCTCTTCTGACGCAGACTGTAGACCCACCGCATCCGGGTGAAGTCATCAGTCAGCGTCAGAAGATACCGGCCCCTCTCAGATAGGGACTTGACCGAGAGAGGACCGAGCAGGTCCGAGTGGACCAACTCGAGGGGCCTCAGCGCTCGGGAACGCGAATCAGGGTAAGTGCACCGGTGCATCTTTCCCTGAGCGCAAAAAAGACAGTCGGTCTCGGGTGGCTTCTCAAAAGAAGCCACGTCAAGACCAAGAGCGGGCTGTGTGTGGATGAGGTTCGACACGGTGTCGGAGCCCACGTGACACAGACGTCGGCAAAGCAACCACTGGTGTTCCTGGTATAGAACACTAGTGACAAAAACGCGACCAAAGGAGGAGGGAGGGCAAGAGGAGGAGGGCCGAGCAATGCGGTACAAATCATCTACGACTGAAGCACGCAGGACAATGCTACGGGTGTCAAGAGCAGTCACAGTCGCTGAATCAGTGGTATGCTCAACGGAGAGACCCATGAGAGTGCACGTACGCACAGACAGCAAACTGAGCTCAAGATCAGGCACAGACAGCACGTCAGATAGGTACGAGGGGCCAGACGGACCATCAAAGCATACTACCCCAACGCCGTGGACCGGTAAGGACTGACCAGAGCATGTACGAACAGAACGGACAGTCGTGAGAGGAGCAAGCACCACAAAGTCACTACGACCAACTCTGGTGCTACCTCTCCGCTAGGTGCTACGGGGAAGTTCACCAGGGTTGGATCTTTGATCCATGACTTCAGCAGCATGAGGTTCTCCACTGTGAGGTCTACCAGAGACTGTCTGAAGTCAGTGATGATGTGGCGGCCTAGAGAAAAGAGCCTTTCAGAGGGCGTGCTCGTGGCTGGAACTGCTAGGAGGTCCAGTGCTGCGAGGTGGAATGTCGGGTATTTCTTCTCGTACTTGTGCAAGTACAGAAGGATCTTGCACTTGCGGGGCTTCTTCTCGTCCTTCGCCCAGGTGTCCACCTCCACCTCCAAACTGGAGGGTGCAGCCTGTGATGTGGTTGCTATGCTCGGCTCCGGGAACATGTCGGCGCCGGCATCTTCCAGTGCGGCCTCCATGACGTCCGGCTCAGACTGGAGTCTTGAGCTGCGCCGAGGCTGCGGGGTGCTGGCTGTGCCGGGTGTTTTCACTGCTGTAGTAAAAACAGAACTTAGGTTAGTCTGTTGCTTAAACAAAGCAGTCGTCTGAATCATGACTACAGAGAATTGCGGATTACCTGATGCTGCAGCTGCTGTACTCGTGGATGCAACAGCTGCAGAGTTTGGCTGCAACTGGAGCTGCTGTAGACCGTTGGCACTGCCAGCTGCAACCACTACTACGGCAACCTCCTCTACAGCTTTGCATAGCTCCACCCGCAAGTGGTACGGCCGAAGCATCTCCACCACCTTCACGTGTAGCTCTGCTGGGCTGGCGATGCCGACCTTAGGATGGACGTTTGCATAAAAACGCAGGCGGAACCGAGGGTTGAGGGCGGTTGCCAACACGTGGCGGTCCGTGCACAGCTTTGCATACTTGTCCAGCTTGGCGATGCCGGACGTCATGCCCTCCTTCAGCTCAACCAGCAGCTGTTCCTTGCAGTCCAGACGGCCAGCTTGTCCTCGGCGCTTGCTCTTCCGCTCTGCTGCCACGGCTTTGACCACCCAGCTCTGCATCTTGTCGAGGAGGGAAGAGTAGAAGGGAATGACAAGGGAGAGGGTGGGATAGGACGACCCGGAAATGTCATCCGTGAAGCCCTTGTACAGCTTCACGATGACAGTAACGAGCGCGATCAGTTCCCAGTCCTCAAAGGTTGGTTTGAGGTGCGCGCCATCCCTGCCATACAGATCCAGCCACTCATCGAGCACAGAACGCACAGCAATCACGCGCTCACACATGTCCAAAGCGCTGTTCCACCTGGTCTCGGTGTCCAGGTGGAGGGACTTGTACGTTGGTCCCGCTACTTCAACAGCTTGCTGCAACGACTCTTCACGGGTTGGCGTCCGTGTCACGAACACCGCGATGGCCCGGACCTGCTGAATGATGGCCATCACGCCCGGCTGCTTCAACAGGTCGCCCACGGCAAGGTTCATCACATGGCCGAGGCACCCGATGTGTCCGGCCTTGTCAAAGCTGTCGTTGTTGGGGACCATGTTGTTGTCCACGAGGGAGTCATTTGTACTCTCGTTGTCGATGGTGAGACAAAACACTCTGTCCCACAGCTCCCACCGCTGCAGTGCTGCTTTCAGAAGGTGGAAGAGGTTGTCGGCTATTGCCCCACCCTTGATGGCCGGGAAGGCGAGGGCCATGGCGCGCACGTTGTACTCGGTGTCGATCCAGTGCGTCGTCACTCCTAGGTACTTGACGTTGTTGCATGCCTTCCAGCCGTCGTTCGTGAAGGATATGGCTGACTTGACTGCTGCCAGATGCTTTTTGATGCGCTGACGGAACGCCTTAGCACCGACGCGGATGTTGCGGGCGATGGTCATGCGGCCAGGAATGGCTGCTCCGGGGTTGGCGTGCGCAAATGCCTTGGCAAGCCAGAAGCTCTCCATAGACAAAAACGAAAGGTTTTTGTCCACTGCATGCTTCCACAGCATGCAGTGAAAGAA
>SZWC01000568.1:317637-367637 GCA_023375785.1 Penium margaritaceum | reverse complement strand
CTCCGGAGCCCTAACAGCCGATCTCATCAACCATGGGGTCATGCCGGCCAATCTCATCAAAAATGGGGCCCTTTCGCTACATCCTAATTGTCACAATCGCAGTCCGGCCAAGTCATCTAAATATGGAACCTCAACTTGCGCAAGGAGGCCCGCACTTCGCTTGTTCGCCGGGTTCTCCGACGGCAGGACCGGTTGAGCGACTCGGTGAACAGCTGCAATCAACGAAACTAACTTCAATTGCCAAACTCATCGTGTACTTTGGTTTGAGTAGGATAATCTCAAGCACCATTTGTAGCACGACGAGTACACAGGATGGAAACGACCGATCCGCCAAAGCACACATTGGACGGGGTCCTTCTAACAGCCGGGAACCTTGGACCGGCACATGAACCGGCCACATCAAGCCGCGAGGCTCTCTGCCGGGCTCTTACGTTGGCCGCGGCCCGAATGCAGGCTTTGGGGCTGATGGATCTAGCAATGCGGGTTGTCCCGTCCAGTCAACGGGTAAACCCGGCCTCCGACGTCAATTTAGCCGATAAGAAATCACATTCACTCGCTCTTTCAGTCACTTTTTCTATGACCGTCTATTCATCACCCCTTCTTGGTTCTTTCCCTCAAGTTTCAGGTCACTACCCAATTCATGAATGATTTTGCACAAAGGCAGGCCTGAACCCTGGCACCCTAGTCTTTGCTCTCTCAAGTCCTGTTTGTAATACCGAACGGAGCGTACATGGTGAACACGTAGAAGTTACGAGGAAGAACACGGTTTGAGAATTTGGGACACTTGAGCAATTTGTAATTAGCGGTAATTCGATGACAAGTATCAAAATGATCAAACACATAGATACAAGTGTCCAGTTACAGATGAGACGTAGTCGGTGGCGTCAAGTCGATTGTCAAGCGACGCCTGTGGAGTCGCATCATGAGTGGTCGGATCAAGAGGCTCTGCCGAGGAATCAGGGGTTTTCGAATATCGATGGCGAAGATGCGAAATGCATCTTTATAAATCTCGATATATCTTGAAACGTCGAAAAGTCGACCGAAAGGTTTTGACTTTTCTGTCAATTATTCTCCAAAGTGGTCAAAGTTGTTATAATGTGCAAGATGGATTGCCGGAGGGCGAGGGCAGTTGGCCGAATTGCCCTCGACCGTCAGAGTGAAAATCGAGGTCTCGACACGCGGTGGGCTATTTGTGTAATGACAGAAATGCCCACTCGGAAAGATTAGGGACTCGTGTACGTTTGGTTTCTAACAGTCCCCCTCCCCCTTTAGCTGCGACGTCCCGGCACGCGTACACATGTGGCCTGGTGACGGTGGTAATGCCCGTCGATCAGATGATTAACGTCGCGGAGGTCGTCATAGGGTTCTGATATGTTATGCACGACGTCGTGGCTGTGCCACTTGACAAGTTATGCTGTCGTTTTGTCACGTCGTCGATGGCCGAGGATGTCCTTAATGGCGTGCTCTGTGTCCTCATCCACTTGTACGAGTGGAGGGAGAGGTACATCCCTGACAAAAAGCTTTCACCTGGCTCCCGATAGTCCTTGAGTCTACCGATGTGGAACACCAGGTGAACTTGCATAATGCCGAGGAGTTTGAGAATTGCAACCACGGGGGTTGGCATGCGCTTGATCGCAAACGGGCCCAACCATCGGGGTTTGAGCTTCGAACAGTCAGCTATGCGGGGTTTGATGTTTGCCGATTTGAGAATAACTTTGTCGCCAAGTGTGGACACGCCGTCGCTATGATGTCGATCGGCTGCTCGCTTCATCGTCGCTTGTGTCTTCGCGAGCGTCTGCCGTGTTTCGTCCCAGATGGTGGAGACATCGCGGAGTTGGATGTCGGCCGCGGGAATATTGCTTTGGCTGTTAATTTCGGCTGGCATGGCGAGAAGTTTTCCATACACCACTTCGAACGGAGGTTCACCCGTTGCGCTGGACATCGCCAAGTTATATGCGAGTTCGGCGGCCGCAGGCTTTACTACCGAATCTGTCCCATGTGGTTCGCATAATGTTTGGAGAAGTTGTTCGAGTGTCTGATTGGTCCTCTCGGTTTGGTCGTCGGTTTGGGGGTAGAACGCCATGGAAAGCTCGATCCGACTGCCGCAACAAGTCATCAGTTCGTGCCAAAAACGGCTGGTAAATCGACCACCTCTGTCACTCGTGATGGTTTTTGGCATGCCGAGTAGTTGTATAAAGTTTTTTAGAAATATCCGTGCTGTCCCTTTGGCGGTGAAGGTGGTGGTCGTTGGATTGAAGTGAGACATTTTGGAAAACCTATCGAAAACCATGAGGGTTGCGTCATATCCCTTGGGTGTGACTGGTATTCGAGTGAAGAAGTCCATGGAGATGTTGGTCCACGGTTTCGTTGGAATGGGAGCGGTTGCAAAAGTCCGGGTGGCTGTGTGTGATTGGATTTTTGTCGTTGACACGTGTCACGAGATGTACAGAAGTTGGCCACGTCGGTTTGCATCTTGTCCCACCAGTAGTGCTTTGCCAGTTTCTTCAGCGTATTCTCTTCTCTGAAATGTCCACCTGGACCGGTGCCGTGGCACTCCTCGAGCAGCATGCGGCGGAGTTCTTTGTTCATAGGTACGACCACCTGGCGAGTGAATCATCATCGCCAATAGGGTGCGTCGTGCCAGAACATGGACTTGTTGTACCTGCCATGCTGGTCGTAGCCACGTGTGAATAACTTCTTGAGATACGGATCCCGCTGAATCTGAAGTCTCGGTGCCTGAGCAATCAGATCTGGTCGGCGGCTGAGCGCGTATGCTGGGTTGGTGTTGCTTGGTCGGTACTCAATATCGTAGTCAAACCCGGATTCGAGGAACTCCATCCATTGGGTTTGACGTCGACTGAGGTTTGGCTGCGTCTTCAAATGTTTTAGTGTGTGATGGTCAGTGCATACAACGCATCGGCGGCATTCAACATAGCATGAGCAATTCTTAAATGCGTGTACTATTGCCAACATCTCCTTCTTTTGTACATCATAATAGAGTTCTGGTCCACGCAACTTTCGCGACATGTACGCGACTGGTTGCTCCCCACTGCCGTGATCGTGTAGGAGAACCGCGCCAATGGTTGGATTGGAGGCGTCCGTAGCCACCACATAGTCGATCGTTGGGCCCACCAATCTTAGGGCTGGCACCGAGGTCAGGGAAATCTGCAAAGTGGGGAATGCTTCTTCTTTACTGTCTCCCCACTGCCACTCGTTTTCTTTTTGAGTGATAAAGGACAGAGGCGCTAACACCCGGAATTGCCACGTACGAAACACCTGTAGTGATTGCAGAAGCTGAGGTCAATATGTATGTCTCGGACATTGGTTGGTGTCAGCCAATCAGCGACTACTGCCACTTTTTTTCGGATCCATGGTGATCCATCCGCTGTTGATGACGTGACCCAAAAACGTGATCAAACGGCGACCACAGTCGCACTTCGAGGGTTTTCCAAAAGAAATCTCTCTTCGTAAAACTTTGAGAACTTTTCGGAGGTGTCCACCGTGCTCCTTGATGTGGCTCTACACCATAATGTTATCGAGATATACCAGGAAAAAATCGTTGAGGTACGTGCGAAAACTGTTGTTCATTGTCACCATGAATGTCGCTGGGACATTCATGAGTCCAAATGGCATGACCATGAACTCAAAATGCCCGTAGCGGGTTCGGAATGCCATTTTCTCAATGTCAACGTTTGTCACGCGGATCTGGTGATAGCCGTTGCATAAGACAATATTGGTGAAATTTTGAGCTCCTCGGAGTTGGTCAAAAAATTTGTCGGCTCGTAGGACAGGGTAGCGGTTGTTGATGGTAGCGTCGTTCAACTCCTGGTAGTCCACGCACATCCAAATTTTGCCATTTTTCATTTTCACGAACAGTACGGGTGTGACGTATGGTGACGTGGATGGGTGGATGAACTCTTGACCAAGCATCTCGTCGAATTGCTTTTCCAACTCGGTCAGCTCATGGTCGCTCATCCCATGGGCTCCTCAAACTGTGGGTCGGCTGCCTCATTTCAGTTTGATGTGATGGTCGATGTTGCGTTGAGGTGGTAAGGTTTTCGGGAGTTTGCCGAAGACAACATACGCAAAATCTCAAATGAGAGGTGCAAAATCCTCGGGAACCATCGCGAACTTTGTTGATGTCCCGGAGGCTGATGAGGCTGATGAGGCCCATCAGCCAGTTGCTGCCACTTCTGCTTCCTCCATTGGCTCGAGATATATGAGCCACGTACGAGCCCCTCATCGCATAGAATGCTTGGCCACATTGAGCGGTATCAGCTACGCAGGTTGTCGCTTCTTGGTTGATGCAACTTTCTTTGTTGCTTCCGCCTCTGCTGCTTCCACTGTCGTCTTCTGCCCCACGTGTGGAAGTTATCACTTGGCACCGTTAACCTTCACATAGACATCACCACTATTCCAGACAATTTGCAGATTGTATTGGTACATGAAATCTTGTCCGAGAATGATTTTGTGATCACTCATTGGACATGACCTCCATATCGTTACATCCCGCAAGTCTCCCACTTGCAGCTGTAGTGGTTCTTGGAGTCTCCGTATCTACAATATTCCATCGACGGTTTTTATTTCAATATCCATGGTTCAGTATGAAAACCCAGTTTTCAAACCATGTCATTGCTTACAAAGCTGTGAGAGGCTCCTCCATCCAATGGTGCCAGCACCGTTCTACGACTCTTGCAACCTCGGGTTTGCACTTTCAGCCTCATTGCTGGTTGGTGGTCCTTGTGCCCCTTGCCGAACTTTGCAATCTCAGAAACCCTCTATAGTGTTGTAAGCCATTCAGATGGGCAATCGTTTGGCACAGATAGCTCCTCTTGGACAAGGATCGCGTCTTTCAATTCTGTCCCTTGCCGTTTCCCGACTCATTTTTCTGCGACTTCCTCCCCTTTTTTACTTGTTTCTTGCTTCAATAGATTCGAGGGACATGCACAACTTTTCCGCAATTGTCGCAGGTGCACGTGTCTCTTTGGTCAACGGTGTCCACTTCCATCGGAGTCAAGGAGTCCCCCAACTGGCCTTTTTTGTTCCCACGCCAATTATGGTTGGGAGTTCGTTAGTTGTAGGATTCCTAGATCCGAGCGTTGTAGTCAGCGCTGTCGATCCTTTCTAGTGTTGTGATCATTCACTGTAGGTCATTCCGAATGCTGAAAATAGCGATCGCTCGCCGGATGTCTCGTTTGAGGCCAGTGTTGTAGTGAAAACAGAGTTCATCGGGGGCGATGTCTACACCGGTGATGATCTCGCAGAATCTTTGTGTGTACTTTGCGACACTGGGCTACTGACGGATGCGCTGTAGTTTGTACCAAGCGTCAGACTTCTCATCCAGCTATCGAAAATGTGCGAGTATTGCGTGCAAGAATTTGCTCCAATTGGTTGGTTGCATCAGCGCATCTTGCCATTGCGGATTGATTTACTCCAAGGGTAGAATGAATGCGGTTGGCGATATGAGATGGACGCCGTTGTCCATTGATGAGACCCCATTGGTCTCCTGTTGCCGTTGGATGACCTTTAGGTCAGACCACCAACTTGTTGTCGTGCCACACAGAAGCTCGGCCGTGAGGTCAACTTTTTTCCGATCGTTGTTGTCAAATGTAGTGGTGAAGTACACCTCCAAGCTCGTCAGCCACATCCAAACCGTTGGTCCTTTGGAATTTGCAGGATTGACCGGTTCAGGTGGGGTCAAATCTTGGTTTTGTTCAAGAGTTAGGTATTTCTCTCAAAGGGAACTGCGTCTTTTGCACTCGCGTTGCGAAGAGCCTCCATTGAAAATTTGAGTTGTTGGAGCAGATGGCTGTTGATCCCTTCGAGCGCGGAGGTACGGTTCGCCATTCCTCGTTGATCCGCACTTGTCGTCCGATGCCACCTGTCGTTCTTGTTGGAGACGCTGAGGCTATCGGTAGGGACGGTTGGTTTACCACCGTCGGATCCGTGACCGGATTGGTCGTCTGAGCCGTCGTGGTTGATCCAGCTGTCGCATAGCCTGCCACGCCAACGTTTGCTGCCACTTCAGGGTTCATGTGTATGGACAGGTTCTGCTCCTCCATCGCCGAATTCTTCGCCGAAGACCCGCTGCTGGTTGTCAGATGCGCTCGCTTGCTTCATGTCATAGTCGCGAAGTCTGTGATGTCTTGACGTGCGAGATGTGCTGACGGCTTGTACAAGGTAGTCCTCCAGGTGAGTAAAGTAGTTGGATGCCTCTCTAGTACCGCTGCGCCTTGATACCAAGTGTTATGCCGAACGGAGCATAGATGGCGAACAAGTAGAAGTTGCAAGGTAGAATATGGTTTGGGAATGAGGGACACTTGAGAAATATGTAATCAGCGGGAAGTGTACTTTGATGGAAAGTGTCAAAATGATCGAACACATATGTACAATTGTCGAGTTACAAATGAGATGTAGTCGGGGTCGTCGAGTCGATTGTCGAGCGATGCATGTGGAGTCACGTAGTGAGTGGTCGGATCGAGAAGCTCCACCCAAGAATCGGGGGGCTTCGAAGATCGAGGGCGAAGATGGAAGATGCATCTTTACAAATCTTGATATATCTCGATGCGTCGAGAAGTTGACCAAAATATCGTGACACTTCTGTCGATGATTCTCGAAAGTGGTTCAAGTTGTTAGAATGTGGGAGAAGGATCGCCAGAGGGCGAGGGCTGTTGGCCAAAATGTCCTCAACCGTTGGAGTGAAAATGTAGGTCAGGACGCACTGTTGGCTATTTGTGTAATGAAAGAAATGTCCACTAGGAAAGTTTAGGGACTCATGTACGTCTGGTAGGTAACACCGTGTCACCATGCGTGCAAGGCCAGCGATACGATATGAAGTACAGTGCACAGTAGTTGAATTAACAACTCCAAATTTCAATATTTTCTGGAATATAATCCACCACATACAGACGATAAATTGAAAAAACAAACAATTGGTATTGCAAATTGAGTGCATTGAGTTTCAGTCGCGTAAATTCCAACTTTCTACAAATTCTATCACTTTCTTTCAGTGAAATGAGTCATCTGGTATGACACACTTGACCTCAAATGAATTCTGAAGACTTTACTAAACTCATAAACTTGAGATAACGAAAGAAACTGTAACTGGGGGCAACTGTGCGTAAGACCTCGTCCATGATTTTCACGCCAACTTGGAGGGCGGGATGGATCATTGAATGCTGAAAATATTCATACAGCATGCGACAAGGGTCGCAAAAAACACAGCAGCAATCCACTACCTCCCTGGTCTGAAGCATTTTCCGCAAAAATGAAAGTTTTCAAAGTGGGAATGATTCGTATCTACTTTAAGAAAGACAGTGAACCATTGCCCCATGAGCGGCCAAAAACTTGACCATCCA
The DNA here is from genome assembly GCA_023375785.1 of Penium margaritaceum. Classification (NCBI taxonomy): domain Eukaryota; kingdom Viridiplantae; phylum Streptophyta; class Zygnematophyceae; order Desmidiales; family Peniaceae; genus Penium; species Penium margaritaceum. The sequence continues at coordinate 360,279 of SZWC01000568.1, read as the reverse complement.
GGCAGCATGATGAAACGTACACAATCCCACCACCTGATGTAGAAAATACTTTGTTACATAGGTATGATTGTAAGAGGTTAGCAGGTACAAGGTAGAAGAACAACCACGACTTTGGGGAATGGGGCACATTTGTATTTTGGAATTTGTAGCAAGTGCAATCCAATGACCAATATTTTCAGCTGAGGAAACAAAAACGAGGTATACACGTTGTCTTGAGAGCTCAAGGGACTTAACACAATTGAACTCATGATGTCACTGGCGGATTCGAGAAGCGTAAAATGTCATTGATGTCATTGTCAGATGTTACGTGAAGGGTTGCAGATGAAGGCTGGCCATCTTGGACAGATGCTTGTGCAGTAAACAGGAGCACATGTGTTGACGTTGGTGCTTGAGGAAGGTCATCCTCATCCTTGGGTTGAGGGTAGAGGAGAAGACAAAAGGTCAACCATATAGCTGCGACCGTGAAGACATACATTTGGTGAAACATGTTGTTGATGGCCAAGGCTTAGAACCTATTGCTTTGAAACTATGTCAGACTTTTGCGTTGCTGTACTGCCATCTTGGAAAGTTGCAATCTGAGTGGTCCGGGAGATGCAAAGTTTCACACCGCAAGTTACGACATAGGAAAGGTAGTAATAGGAGACTGAGTTGGAAAGTGCAAGCTGTCAGAAGAATGCAAGGGTGGGGTCAGTAGCAGCAGAAGCAGGCAGAAGCAACGGAACGTGCACAACTGCATCGGTACGATGACGGAAGCAGAGAGGCATGAGCGGCTTCGAGGAGTTAGTCGCAGAACTTGAGAAAGGGCGAGGCACCGGAGACGTGAGGTAGACAGGCGGTGATGAGAGAGATGAGAGGCAAGGCGAGTAATGGGTTGATGCGTGCTGAGCAAAGGACAATAGAGCGAAGAATAGTGAACTGGGAATGGTTGGTGAAGGAGGTGGAGGCGAGAAGCGAGCAGAGCGAGGACACGGCGGCGAAGCCTCGAAACCAAAGGGGAACAGGATGCAAAGAACTGTTCTGGTTAACTTGAGGGAATGAACATCCTCGGTATAAAAGCAAAGAGCAACGACTTCTTTCCGCTAGCCGGGCGCAGGTGACAGTTGTCACTTTATTAGGGGATGACTTGACGGTAGGTCCGAACGGTCGAGTGACTAGAGAACCGTTGGTCGAGGTGGTTTGGTAACTGGACCTGAACCGTTATTGAGAGAAAAAGGAAATAACTATTGTCAGAGTCTTGTGATTTTCCAACAGACCCCCTGAGTCCGACAAGAGTTAATGGCAGTATTTTTCCCAATCAGCAGGACGTTGACCATTGCAATGTTCGAGGAGGCCCTTCCACACGGCTTCAAGATCGTGAGGATGATAAGAGACCAAGGGATAGAGCTCTTGGCTCATAAAGTATCGAAGACAGGCTCTGAGTCCTCTGTTAAGATCGTTCTGCTTCCTGGCCATTTCTGCTGGGGAACATCGCTTGCCGAGATACTTGGGATTCCCAAGGAGGTAATTTGTGGTTGCAAATCCACCGATGAGCTCTGGATAGAGGAGGGTGTAGATTTGTGTTTGCCACTCCTTGATGTTGCTTTCTTTTTTGTAGATAATCTCGGCAGCTCGTCCTGGGGAGCCTGTTGTAGGAGCAAGAAAAAGTGCTGCTGATCCTTCTTCGACTGGCTCTTCTACCTCTTCTTCTTCATCTTGTGAGACCACGAGGTCAATTTTGGGGTAGGGTCTGGTGTTGAGCTCCTTGGGTAGAGGGGGGAAGTCAGGATTGTCTCAACACGTAAGAGCGATCCAACGCCGCTTCCATGTTTTCTATTGCAGACTGAACCAGAGTTCTGGTCCATTTCTTGCATGTTCGTGTAGATGATGGAACAATATGTCGACGAGGTTGAAGAGGTGCTCCCAGATTAGTAGAAAGGTTGCATGATAGAGGTGTGGAGGCTGTTGAGGAGTGCGTTGATGCTCATAAGTACCAAGGAGGAAATCTGAGATGCGATAGTCATTGATGAAGATGGTGCTAGTGATTGTCAGCTGTGTGTGAGACCAACTGTAGATGTTGCTAACATCTTCATCGAGAGTTGGGCAGCTGCTCCAGAGGTTGGCCATTGGTTGTAAGATGGATGAGACTGATGAGGAAATGAGGGATGACTGATGATTGGTAAGAACTGGATGCAGCGGTGAACCGTGTGCACTGCGGAAGTTTCAGCGTGGGCGTAGGTTGTCGCGAGACAGGCGATGCAACCGGGTGGATCCTTGTGCCGAGCGGATGAAAGCGGATGATGGCAGAAGCGCGGCGGATAATGGATTGGGCGGAGGGGCGAAACCTCGTGCCCTGTAAAATAGGGGAGTAGGATGCGGCAAGGGGAGGGCGATTGCCGATGCGCTGAGAGAAATCTGCTGTTGGCGTGGATGGAGGCTGATGCAAAGCAGGCAGCTAGCTCGTGCAGATCCTTGTGCTGGCAGTAGATGCTAATGATTGCGGATGATTGAGGCGAAAGCTGATGACAACAGAGTGGGCGCAGGGGCAAAACCACGTGCACTGTGGAATTTTCGGAGTATGCGGAGGTCATCGCGGAACGGGCGATGCGACCGGGCGGATCCTTGTGCCGAGAAAATGACGGAAACGAATGATGGCGGAGGAACAATTGATGGCAGAGTGGGCGAAGGGGCGAAACCACGTGCGCTTTGGAGAAATGATGATGAGGATGAAGTTGATGAGGAGACGGCTTGACGAGGCGGAGAAAGCTGGGACGAGGCTCATGGACTGAAGGAAATGATGAGCAGAAGATGAGGAGAGCATGCGGAGACTGATGGCAAAGAGGCTGAGGAGGATGACAATGGCACAGCACGAGCAATGGAGAAGCGATGGTAGGCGGAGGATGCTTGAGCGGTAAAAGAGGCAAAGGACGGAGCAATGAGGGAAGCGACAGTGGGCGCGGGCGGGGCAACCAGTTCCTCTAGTTGTCAGGAGAGTGATGGCTTGTTCCCCAGTTGGCCCAAGACCGATGGGCAGGATGACTGGTGGTGTCCGATATCCTGACAGCAAGGGGAAATTGGCTGTAGCAGGGCAAGTCGTGAGGTAGGCAGTGATGCCGGTCCGTGGATCAGAAGAGTGATGGCTTGCTCCCCAGTTGGCCCGAGACCGACGAGCAAGAAGACTGGTGGTGTCCAATATCCTGGTGGCGGAAGGCAGACTGCTGGCTGACGACGAGCAGGGGCAGTGCGAGAGAGCGGCTCGAGGCGATGGACACGAGAGGACTGAGGTAGACGATGTGGATGGAGAAGATGATGCTGATGAAGAAGATGAAGAAGGCGGAAGTAGTTGTGGGAGCTGGGATGATGAGACGCAGCAGGTAGCGGGCAGCAAGATGCTTCCAGGAAGATGACGGCAGGTGGCATCTTGAGAGCTGCTTACGACTGTTGCTGACGCCGAATCACCAATTGTCAGCCGTGGGCGCGGGATGGGTGCAGGGCTTTCTCAGGATGACGAGACGTTTCTTCAGCGTGAGGAGCACTTCAAGCGGTACTGCTGATGTCAGCTGCTCGCAGAGTGGAGAGACGCAAAGTGGCGGTGACAGCGGCGGAGGAATGCAGAAAAAGGAAGTAAAGCGATGGCGGCGACGGAGCGATGACTGGGTCACGGGGCACCAGGTGATGTTGCCTGATGCTCTAATTCCATGTCAGAAGAATGCAAGGGTGGGGACAGTAACAGCAGAAGCAGGTAGAAGAAACGGAACGTGTACAACTGCATCAGTACGATGACTGAAGTAGAGAGGCATGAGCGGCTTCGAGGAGTTAGTCGCATAACCTGAGAAAAGGCGAGGCACCGGAGACGTGAGGTAGACAGGCGGTGATGAGAGAGATGAGAGGCAAGGCGAGTAATGGGTTGATGCGTGCTGAGTGAAGGATAATAGAGCGAAGAAGGGAATGGTTGGCGAAAGAGGTGGAGGCGAGAAGCGAGCAGAGCGAGGACACGGCGGCGAAGCCGCTGAACCAAAGGGGAACAGGATGCGAAGAACTGTTCTGGTTAACTCCAGGGAATGAACGTTCTCGGTATAAAAGGTCAGAACAGGAAAAAACAGAAGAGCAACGGCTTCTTTCCGCTAGCCGGACGCGGGTGACAGTTGTCACTTTATTAGGGGATGACTTGACGGAAGGTCCGAACGGTCGAGCGACCAGAGAACCATTGGTCAAGGTGGTTCAGTAACTGGACCTGAACCGTTATTGAGAGAAAAAGGGAACAACTCTTGTGAGTCTTGTGATTTTCCAACGCAAGCGAGCAACGCGAAGGGAGCGGCAACGATGAAAGAGACGGATTGAAGAAAATGATTGATTCATGGACAGCGGAAGCAAAAAGGTACATGGAACTAATGTAGTGCTTGTTCCCTGCTAGTGCCCCTACGAGGTGGTAGTGCAGGTTTTCTAATACGATACGTGCTATGAGACTGTGGTTCCGAGGCACTGACTGGTTCGGCGCTTGTGCACCATTGATTGTGTTAATGTCGGTGCACGAATCCCTTGGGAGCTTGACCATTGGATTTTGTGCGGACAGTTATTCACATAACGTCAGAGATGTTCCGACAGCCTCACTGGTTTCTCTTGTATATTTCTGATAATAGATGTTCACATTGGCACTCACATTCGTCTTCACATTTGTACTCACATTGATACTCACGTTGGAACTCACAGTGGCAATCACATTGGTTCTGGCACTGGTACCTTCATAAATACTCACATTGGAACTCACATTACCACTCACACTGGTACTCACATTGAAAATCACATTGGAACTCACATTGGTACTTACATTGTTACTTACATTTGCACTCACATTGGTAATCACATTGGTACTCACTTTGGCACTCACATTAATACTCACGTTGGCAGTGACATTTGTACGGTCATCGGTTATCACAATGGTCCTCACATTGGTCATCACATTGATACTCACATTGGTACTTACATTTATAGTAAGATTGATGCTCACATTGGTAGTGACATTGGTACACACACGGGTACTTGCATTGGTACTCACATCAGTACTCACATTCGTAGTAACATTGGTACTCACATTGATACTCACATTGGTTCTCACATTGGTACTCACATTGGCACCCACATTGGTACTCAAGTCGATACTCACATTGGAACTCACATCCGTAAAAACATTTTACTCGCATTGGTACTCCCATTCGCACTCACAATGGTACTCACACTGGTATTGATATTGGTAATCATATCGGTACTTACATTGGAATTCACATCGATACTCAAATTGGTCAACACCATGATATAAACATTGTTACTCACATTGGCACTCACATTGATACTGACATGGGTACTCACATTGGTAATCACATTGATACTCATATTGACAGTCACTTTAATAATCATTAGGGATATGAGGATGTCCAAAAGTTTTAAAACAAAATTGCTCAATAAAAACCATATGGCACTACAGCTGTATAGAGGTTTGTTCTCAGGTTCCAACACACTTTACGGAACTCAATTCGGAGTCCGTTTGAGTGAGATATGGATTTTCAAAGTTTGGAGATCATGGGTCGGATTCAAGTGACGACCTGCGCACTTTCAGCACAAAATGTGGCAAGAATTATTGATCAGCATGCAAGAAAATTCCTCTTACAGATATATGTACACTCCTAGAACTCAAAAGCACATTCCTAAGCAATAGCTTGACCCAGCCACATCAGCAATAGACTTGCGATGTGGGCTTGACACATAAGCATCCTAGTGTCAAGGTGACAGACCAACCATGTAGCTTCCAAGAAGTAACATGGACTTTCTTCCGTGGAAGCGTCCTTCACAACCAAGATGTGCATGGGGCCAGGATTGAACTCCTGACCTCTCACTTGGCCAAATGAAAGAAATGGTCAAGTTAACTATTCACCCACATAGTAAACTCACAAGGCATATCTCACATGGGACAGGCCACAGTTGAGTCACCCTACAACGGATCCAGGGGTCAAACTTCCACAAGGGGCAGAGAATTTCTGATCCTTCCCACAACAGTGAACAAGGGACAAACATATTGAACAACTTGTGCCTGAAATTTTTGCCTAATTCTTGTACCTCATATTTCTTCCTGTTGCTTGGACCTCATACTTGTAACTGATACTTCTGCCTAATACTCGTACTTGGTACTTGTGCCTGAAACGTGTGCCTGATACTTGTGCCTGATACCTTTTCCTGATACTTGTGCATGATTCTTTTGCATAATACTTGTGCCTGATAATTCTACGTGATAATTTTGCCATTTACTTGTTTTTGATAGCTGAGCCTGAAACATGTTCGTGTTATGTGTGCCTGAAACGTGTGCCTGATGCTTTTGCCTGAAACATGTGCTTGATACTTCTGAATGATACATGTGCCTTGTACTTGTGCCGAATACTTGTGCCTTGTTCTTTTTCCATTTACTTGTGAATCATGCTTCTTTCTGATTTATGTTCCTGATACGTATGTTTGATACTTGTGCTTCATATGTGTGCCTGATACTTGTTCCTGATACTTGTGCCAGATACTTGTTCTTGAGAAGTGTGCCTGATACTTGTGCCTGATTCTTGTGCCTGATATTTGTGCCCGGTACTTGAGCCTGATACTTGAGCCTGAATCTAGTGCCTGATAATTGTCCCTGGTGCTTGTGCCTGACACTTGTGCCTGATACTTGTGCATGATACTTGTGCCTTGTACTTGTGCCTCATACTTGTGCCTGGTACTTGAGCCTGAGACCTGAGCCTGATACTTGTGTCTGATAATCGTTCCTAATACTTGTCCCTGATGCTGGTGCCTGAGACTTGTGCCTTATACTTATGCTTGATACATGCTCTTTGTACTTGTGCCTAAAACTTATGCCATATAATTTTACCTGATACCTTTGCCTGAGAGTTATGCCTGATGTTTGTGCCTGACATTTGCTCCTCATACTTGTGCCTGATGCTTGTGCCTCATACTTTTGCCGTTTACTTGTGCCTGATCCTTCTGCCTGATAATCGTGCCTGATACTTGTGCCTGAGACTTGTGCCTAAAACTTGCGCCTCATTCTTGTGCTTTATACTTACACTGGATATTTTTGCCTGATACTTGTGCCTGATACTTGTGCCTGATACACGTGCCTGATCATTATGCCTGATACTTGTGCCTGATACTGTAGCCTCATATTTGTACCTGATACACGTGCCTGCTTTTTTTGCCTTCTACTTGTGCCATATAACTGTGCCTTGTGCTTGTGCGTAATAGTTGTGCCTGATAGTTGTGCCTGATAATTCTGCCTGATACTTAAGCATGATACGTGTGCCTCCTACTTGTGCCTGATACTTGTGCATTATACTTGTGGTTTACACTTGGGCCTGATACTTGTGCCTGATCCTTTAGCCTGATACTTGTTCTTGATACTTGTGCCTGATACTTGTACCTAATACTTGTGCCTGATACTTGTGCCCTATATTTGTGCCTTCTACCCGTGCCCGATACTTGTGCCTGACAGCTTGGCTATTCACCTGGTGTTTTACATCAGCAAACTTCAACTCTACTGGAACCCCAGAAAGCACTTCCGCGTCAGAGATGTGCCAATGCCACCTCCCATCAAAGCAGACTGGGACATGGACTACACCATCAAGATATTTTGGGACACCGTCGCCATCGAAAATTCACAGAATATCTGGTCAAACGGCACGACTACAACACTTCCCATAACAGCCGGAAGCATTACTGCAACCTGTGGGATTTTGATCATCTTATTGACGGCTATTTTATCCGGCATCGACCCATTTCTTACAATGCTCCGGGATGTTGCAGCTAGAAGGGGAAGAATTGTTATGTTGCTAATGTACACAAGTCACTAAACTCCTTACTTGGGTATTTCTTTCACTACATTCATGGCCTGCCGCGTGTCGACCTGCCCATTGTACGCCAGTCGGCCAAGAGCATTTGGTCAGCTACCCTAGCCCCTCATGTTCCAGAAACTTCTGACAGGTTCGACCACTTTCCAGAAGTGTCGACAGAACTATTGCAAACAATATCAATGTTTTGATGGTACTCGGTCAATGTCCCAATGGTGCTAGATTTTTGTGAAGGCATGCCTCATACGTGAAATCCCCCAAGTTCTCGGAGGAGTTTCTTAAAGCAGCCTCTCACAAAGCAGCGTCGCACACGTTGCTTGACTCGAGCGTCCAATCACTTCTTCAATGCCACACGCATGTCTTTCCACTCATTGACTGCCATTGTCAACAAAGTCCACCAATGCACTGGGCTCAGAAGCTCTTACATGTGGAGGAGAAGCTGTTCATCTTGTTACATGGTGTAACCCACACCATTTCCGTCCATGAATTGGCGGAATGCTTTCAATGGTGCATGACAATGGTTTTTCCTATGCTACGGGAGGTTGTCGCTGCGCTTCTCATGCTGGCACCCCCTGTTCTACGTGAACCACGGTCAGGCGACAACATGCCAGAAGTATGGCAAGGGCGGCCCGACTACTTACCATTGTTTCAACATTTTGTGGGGGCGATTGACAGAACCCATGTTCCGGTGATTGTTGGACGTGAACGGAGCGGGAAGTTCATTAACCGGTACCACCAGGTTAAACAGTATGTGTTGGCGTCTTGTGATTGTGGCCTATCCATTACAATCAGTACCAAAGAAAGGGAGGATTCTGCTCATGATGCATTTGTTTTTGTGACGTTTTAGCACGTGGTTTCCGCTTACCACCCAACACCTACCTCTTGGCAGACGATGCGTTTCCTGAGGGATTCAGGTTGATGACCCCCTTCTGCGGTAGAAGTTATCACTTGTAGGAGTTTGGATAAGGCACTATAAGGCCACAAGGCATGGAGTAATTCTTCATCCTACGGCATGCAAGTGCTAGGTCTATGATTCAACGGGCTTTTGGAGTTTTAAAGGGTACATTCCACGTATGTCGTGGAATTCCGGCATACAACATCACATTTCAAGCATGCTACTTCTGTCTTGCTTCATTATGCACAATCTGTTCCAAAGCCGTGAAGACGTTGCTGCTTGTTTCACCCCCTCAATGATGGAGGACAACAACAACTTGGGCGAAAGACCCTTTTGCATTCTCATTGGAGGTGGTCGCGGGGGTGATGCTGTCATAAGGGAAACACATAAGCAATGAAAGAATTACCAGCCATGTGGCTGAGTCATGGAATTTTAGACCTTAGCATGGTGTGTTTCCATATGATCAGATAACATCTCCTCAAATAAGATGATGTGCTGGATCCAACGCTATTTGAATCACATAAATCGGCCTAGAAATGAGGAAGATATGGCTTTTCAAGGTTGGGTGGTGCAGCCAGCCGGGTTTGGTTGGCTGACCGCTTGTCTGTCCAAAAAATGGGTCCGACGGTGAGGAGTTCGACTCCCAGCATGCAGACCAAGGCCAAGGAGCCCCTTGGGGGATGTTCGACCAATATCCCATGGTTCATTGGAGCCATGGGCGCTTCGGAAAGGCGGCATGATGCTTCATTGGAGACCATGGCGCTTTGGACGCCCGTCACTCACGCTGGTGGTGTGACAAACGGATATCTTGCAATGATGCCCATGGAAGAGCGTAGCAGGCGCTATGCTGCTGTAAATCGCGCATGGTTTGGTGCTTTGGAAAGATTGTGACAAGAACAATATCTCGTCAGATCATGTACGTGTCCATGAAGTGAGTCAAACCGAAGTCATTTCCGTCCGAAGTTTCCCTCCTGTGTTCCGCCATGGTTCTGCTTATGTGACCTCTCACATTCAGTGTGGCGACCCAAAGCGCACCGTCAGTCAAAACCGCCGTTGCTCACCATGCCTCAACCTCCACTCCTGTGAGAGCTGCGTGCCCTGTCGTGGACAGTCAGGAAGCAATTTCTGACAAAAGGTTATGGGCCCACAAGGGTCACGACCGTTGGCGACGCACGACTTCCACGAGCAACGGCATGACGGGAGCAGTTATCACCACAGTGCACGGATTGCACATCACGAGCGACGTGGAGCCCACGCTGGGTTCCGAGCGTGCTCAGGCAGCGGCAGAACGAGGAAGATGGGATTTGGCATGCTGTTGAAGGGTTGGACGTAGCTGCAACGTATCCATGCAATAAGGCGGGTAGCACAAAAATCTACATGATTGCCAAAATGCTTCTTGATGTGACGCGGCAGCAGGCTTGGTTGAGCCATGCCATGAACTGCCTTGGGGCAGCAAGATGGGCAGAAATCAGCCATGGCTCCCCGTTCACAGCTGAAGTTTTCAACTCCAACATCGACTCGCCTCAAATCCTCCAAGGCAACATCGCAGAGGAGCATTTTCAGCAGATTGAAGCGCACGCTCACTGCTTCGTGCGAGGAGGCGTGCCTCTCAGCTGCAACGTGGTGCTGCTGGTGGCTTTGTTTACGGCAAGGCTACTCCTCTGAGTACAATTGGAGCTTGGCAAGCAGTGTGCTGGACAACATGGGAGCAAGGGAATGTGTTGTCCTCCGCGCATATCGTCCATCACCACGCTGGAGGCGGGGACAACGGGAGCGGGACGCGTCCGCACGGCATCACTGGAAGTAATGCAATCTGGAGAGCCAACGGATGTCATGGCAAAATGGGCCACATGGAGACGTGTGCAGTGGAAGTCGTGAACCTCGCTGGGAGCTCGGGAGGAGGGCAGCAGACTCAGTTCGCAGTCTATATGCGCCAAGGCTCTATGGAGCAGTGGTCGCCATCGTGAGGGCGGCCACGTGGCATGTTGGGGACATGCCAAACTCCATAAACAAACAGTACACAGAAAGAGAACAAGAGATTGTGGCAGCTGCCACTGGCAGACTCTGGAGGTGAGGGCGCTGGAGCGAACAAAAATAGAGGGTTGATTTGTCAATTCCAAGGGAGTAGAAGGTGGGGCTAGAAGGTGGGGCTTCAAGGGAGTTGCCGGGGCCCTGCTCATTCGGAGATGTGGTGGGTGGTGTGCTGCTGTAAAGGGGGGCACGGCACATGAAAAATGCAAGGGCTGCCTCAGCCTCTACACTTCATGGTCGCGGCAGGTACGTCGGCTTCAGATGTGGCACCTCCTAGCTAAGGACAAGGGAGCAGAGCTGCATCAACAAGGGATGTAGCAGTGTAGCAGTGCAAACTCACAACAGTCCAAACAAGGCCCAAGTCCCTTCGGAAGGGAGCAATCGCATGTACCGGAGGACGGAATCAGGCTTGACGACCCCGAGTGGCAGCAGCTGGTCAGCCGCCGCGATGCCAGATTTGGCGGAGCAAGAATGCAGCTGCTGTGGGCAGGACACAACAGGTCTGTCAAGCAGGGGGAGCTGGTTCCATCCCCAAAAATGAAGGGAATTGTTGGTGCAACAACATCACCAAAACATCAATCACAAGAAAGTGGTGGGTCATCTTGAAGGTGCAGCAGGGTTGGAGTGCGCTACGAAGGTGATGGCGGGAGGCCAACACTTTCTTGGGAACTCGCAACCACAGGTGTACGCGTTGGAAACGGGAGACAAAAATAAGTCCAGGGGGCTGGCTTCAACACCATTGGAGGCATGCGCTTGTAGCAGCAAGAGCAGCCGGCTGCGCCAAACTGGCGAGGAAGCACTCCACTTCGGGTGGATGTGGCTTGGCTCACATTGGGTCCAAGCGAGGCCGTGCCGAGGGTGCTGGAAGCAAACAAGGAGGCCTGAGTGGAGCAATGTGGCTTCACAAGCAACGTCAAGCAACAGCAGCATCAAGCAACGCATGCGCTTGTAGCAGCAAGAGACGCCTTCTGCGCCATTCGGCAAGGAAGCAATCCACTCTGGGTGGATGTGGCGGGGCTCACGCTGGGTCCAAGCGGGGACGTGTCATGGGTGCTGATTGTGTGCAGGACAGCCATGATGGAGCAATATGGCTCAAAAAGCAGTGGATGAAGCAGCGACCACAGTGCTGGCTTCTGGCTTCCGCTGGAGAGGGAGACTCGTGGGAAGTGGGTGCTCCCAATGCCTCAAAACGGGGAGGCAGGTTGCATTGGCAAGCATTGGCAACAAGGCAGCAGCACCCGCCAGGTCGCCAAAATGCAGATAGATGGCAAAATGGTCATACCACGTAGCATGTTGGCTGGAAAGCTGAGGGGCCTAGACGGGTGGCAAGTGCAAGTGGATGGACTAAGCTACATGAGCCAGCGGTTGCACAAGCATGGGGCTGCAGGGGTGCAGGGTCCAAAGGCCATGCAACAAGCAAGTGCAGACTCAACGCACAAAAAGCAAGCTGAAGAGTGTTGCACTTGGGTGGCAGGCAAGCCTGAAATGCACGAGCGCAGCGGATAGGCAGCTAAAGGGGCTGTGGTCTCCAAGGTGCGGCTCGGCACAGGATAGAAGCAGTTGAAAACTCCACCGGCACCAAGGCAAGGTGGCAGAGTGGCAGGAGGTCACACACATGCTCGCAAGTATCCAGGGAGCAGTGAGAGGCTTTACCAAGGAGGGTGCAAGTGCAGCAGTGGCAGCTACAAGAGAATGTGCCATGAAGCAAATGGGATCAGCTTGAGGGGGAGCCGAGCGGCATGATCAGGCGTGAGGGGGATATTGTTAAGAATTTTGTCCTCATCATGCCGTTGTGTAAATGGTGAGGTGACTGAAATCTTGTCAGCACCAAGATGCTAGCTCACACATGCGCAAGTGGGTATGGGTGCTGCACTCGTGCAACACCACACACATGTGGCTTACATCATCTGAGCACACCAGCAGCACAAGTGCTTGCGACATACGAGCCGTGAGAATCTGGCTGGAACAGAAGAAGACATGCAGGAACAAGGCTGGAGGTCTAGAGCATGGCACAGTGAAAAAAACAGCCTGTTGCCATGGCTGATGACGAGGCGGCACTTGAGGCCGACAACTTTGCCATGTGATCGAGTCTCAGCCATGTGGCTGAGTCATCGAATTCTAGACCTTAGCATGGTGTGTTTCCATATGATCTGATAGTATGTCCTTGAATTAGGTGATGTGCTGGATCCAATGCAATTTGAATCGCAGCAATCAGCCTAGAAATGAGGAAGATATGGCTTGTCAAAGTTGTGTGGTACAGCCAGCCGGGTTCGGTTGACTGACCACTCATCCGTAAAAGAAAAGGGTCCGACAGTGAGGAGTTCGACTCCCGGCACGCAGAAAAAGGCCAAGGCACCCCTTGGGGGATGTTCGACCAATATCCCATGCTTCATTGGAGCCATGGGCACCTCGGATAGTCGGCATGATGTTTCATTGGCGACCAGGGCGCTTCGGACGTCCGTCACTCACGCAGGTGGTGTGACAAACAGCTGTCTTCCAATGATGCACATGGAAGAGCGTAGCAGGCACTGCGCTGCTCCAAATTGCCCGCAGTTCGGAGGATTAAAAAGCTTGTGACAAGAATTATAACTCATAAGATCATGTATGCGTCCATTAAGTGACTCTAAATGATGCCATTTCCGTCCGAAGATTCCCTCATGTGTTCTGCCATGGTTCTACTCATGTGACTTCACATTCAGTGTGGCAACCCAAAGCGCACTGTCAGTCAAAACCCCAGTTGCTCACCATACCTTAAGTTCTACTCCTGTGAGAGATGCGTGCCCCTTCGTAGACAATCGAGAAGCAATTTCTAGTAGGACGCAAGTGGGGCACAAGTAGGGCACAACTAGGGCGCAACTAGGGTGCAACTAGAACACAACAAGGGCGCAACTAGGTCGCAAGTACAGCGTAAGTAGGGTACAAGTAAGGTACAACTAGGGCACAACTAGGGTGCAACTAGGGCATAACTAGGGCGCAAGTAGGGTATAAGTCGGGCGCAAGTAAGGCGCAAGTAGGGCGCAAGCAGGGCGCAATTAGGGCACAACCAACACGCAACTAGGACATAACTAGGGCGCATTAAGGGCACAACTAGGGCGCAAGTAGGGCGCAAGTAGGGTGCAACTAGGGTGCAAATAGGACACAACGAGGGAGGAACCAGGACAAAACAAGGACGCAACTAGGGCACAACTAGAGTGTAAGTAGGGCGTAATTGGAGCACAACTAGGGCACAACTAGGGCACAACTAGGCCACAAGTAGGGTGCAAGTAGGGCCAAAGTAGGGCGCAAGTAGGGCGCAACCAAGGCGCAACAAGGGTACAAGTAGGGTGCAAGAAGGGCACAACTTGGGTGCAGCTAGGGCGTAGCTGGGGCGCAAGTAGGGCCCAAGTAGGGCGCAAGTAGGGTGTGAGGAGGGCGCAACTAGGGCGTAACTAGGGTGCAACTAGGGCGCAAGTAGGGTGCAAGTAGGAAGAAAATAGGGTGTAACTAGGGTACAACTAGGGTGCAACTAGGTTGCAACTAGAGCGCAAGTAGCAAGAAACTAGGGCACAACTAGGGCGTAACTAGGGCGCAACTAGGGTGCAACTAGGGTGCAACTAGGACGCAACTAGGAGGCAACTAGGGTGCACCTAGAGTGCAACTAGGGTGTAAGTAGGACACATGTAGGGTGCATGTAGGGCAGAACTAGGGTGAAAATAGGGCGCAACTTGGACACAAGTAGGGCACAAGAAGGACGCAAGTAGGGCACAACTAGGGTGCAACTAGGACGCAAATACGGCACAACTAGGGAGCAACTAGGGCGCAACTAGGGCACAATTAGGATGCAAGTAGTGTACAACTAGGGTGCAACAAGGGTGCAACTAGGGCATAACTAGGGCGTAACTAGGACGCAACAAGGGCACAACAAGGGTGTAACTGTCACCTGGCCTAAGGAAAAGAAACTAGAAAACAGGACCGACACAATGGCACCTGCCGTCCTCTCCTAGCATTTCAGCTAGGAGAAGATATCACCCTCAAGATCACGGTTCCACACTGAGCAGTTCCTAGGCAATCACTTGCGAGAAACTGTCTACTTAACATTTGGTCACTTTCGCGCAAGTTGCTAGTCAGAGACTAACTCTTGGGGCTTAGACCAACGAGTGCCTTCTTTATACCGTTCCTTAGTTGGACAACTCTCTGAGGAGCATCTAAGGCGAGATTGTATGATTGGAATGGGGAATGAGCCTGGTACATATAGTCCTAGGCCTGGAATCGAAGGTGTGTGGGTAGTGGCACTTTTGGGGGTGGCCACTCCACACCACCTCACCAGTTTGCCAATTGGCGCATCCACTGACCTTCAAGTGGTACATCCTCCTCATGCATGGAGAAATTTCTAGGAAACTTCCCATGTGCAAGAAGGTCAAAAACCTTCCTGCTCACATCAAGGCTCAATTGCATGACATGTTGTCCCTAAGTTCAACGTGCTATCCGTTGTGCTACACTACTGGTGTCTTGGTTGGACTTGCACCACGAACAAGATTTGGGGGACTTACTCCAGTGGAGAAGTGCATGCCCAAGCTGTCCGCTAGCTAAAGCAATGGCCAAGGGGGGCGTAAAATAACAAAAATCTCTCCTTTGCATCCCTGGCCACCTACTATGGTAATCTTCTTCCGCATGAACCCACAACTCTGCATTGTGTTTGTGTACCTCAGCTGTCTTGGTCTTTAGTCCTCGTCTCCTCCATCCACCATGCCAATTCTTTGAGCACCTGCAATATGGAAGTCGCTGCCCAGTGGCTTTGTCAAGACGTCCGTAAGCATTTTCTTGGTTTGGACGTGCTCTAGTTCCATGACATCCTTGGTGACAAGGTCACATGAGTAGTGGTACCGAATGCCGATGTGCTTCATACAGCGGGAGATCATGTCATCCTCTGCCATAGCGATGGTGCTCTGGTTGTCGATGCGGATGCCCGTTGCTTCCTCTTGTGGTGCCTTGATCTCATCGAGTAAACTGCAAAGCCAATGTATTTCCTTGCACATTTCTGAGAGTGCGATATTGTCCATATCGGCAGTAGAAAGCGAGACAAAATCCTGCTTCCTGCTTGCCCACAAGACCGCACCACCGTTGAGAAGGCAGACAAATCCTGAGGTGGAATTCCTGTCTTCAATTCGCCCTCCTGAGTCAGCGTCAATGTAGCACGTCAGTTGGAGCGAGTCTGATCCTTCCAGACCTCCAAACCAAAGTCCCATGTGCAGGGTCTTTTTGAGGTAGCGAAAGATCTGCTTCACGGCTTGCCAGTGTTGGGCCCGGGGTTAGACACAAACCTGCTCACCTGACCCACCGCGTAAGAGATGTCAGGTCGCTTCCCCACCATCACATACATGAGGCTCCCGACGGAAGACTGGTATGGGATGTTTTGCATCTCCTGCTGCTCTGCCTCATTGCTTGGTGACATGGAGGAGGAGAGCTTGCAGTCAGAGGCCATGGGGGTGCTGATGGGTTTGCAGTCATCCATGTTGTAGCGCTTCAAGACGTCCATGATGTACCTGGTCTGGTTGAGCTCGACGGTGCCTGCTTGGCGGTTGCGGTGGACGGCGATCCCGAGGTAGTACTCAAGAGGACCCATGTCCTTCATTTTGAACTGCTGCCCATATTTTTCTTGAGGTCGGTGAGGGCCTCCTGCGAGGAAGAACACATGATTAGATTGTACAACGAGTAGCAAGCCACGTTCGTCCTCCCGCACATAGACGCTGGGGTCATTCTTGCAGTGCGCGAAGGAGATCTTAGCCATGACGCATTCCATCTCCTTGTACCAGATCCGTGGGGCCTGTTTCAGCCCGTACAACGCCTTCAATAGCCAACACACCTTTCGTGTGGGTGCATCCAGCCCCTCCGGCACTTCCATAAGCACCTCTTTGTCCAACTTCCCGTAAATGAAAGCCGTTTTGACGTCCATCTCTAGGTCTTTGGTGGTAGCGAAGGCCAGCAGGGACCTGATGGAGGTGAACGTGACGACCGATGCGAAGGTCTCATCATACTCAGATCCTGCACGCTGAGAGAATCCTTTAGCCACAAACCTTGCCTAGTACTTGTCGATGCTCCCGTCCTCCTTCAGCTTCAGCTTAAGCACCCACTTTAAGCCCACAATGTGAGCGTTAGCGGGTTTGTTCACCAACTGCCATGTACCATTTTCTTTGATGGACACGAGCTCAGTGTCCACCGCCTCCTTTTACTTGGCTGCATCGGGCCTTGTCAACGCATCTGCCACAGTGAGGGGCTCTCCCTGAGCCGAACAGGACCAGCTCAATCCGGTCCAGCTTCCAATGCCAGCGTAGTATTGTGGCGTTTTCTTTCTTTGCCGCATTGCTGACTATGGCGTGACATTGCTGGTACTTCATCTTTGCGTTGCTGCTATTCCTTTGGTGCAGGCCTCTCTGAAGTTGGATCTTCCTCTGGTGGAGAGCCGCTGGCCTCCAAGCTGGTCTCAGAGGCCTCGGACGTCGCCGACTCTGTGTCAGAGCCCGCCGCCGCGTCAGCCTGCGCAGCCACTCTTCCTGCCACAACACTCTTCTCCGCGGCCTGCCGCACTGGCACTACTTGCCAGTTTTCGGGAACTTGATCTCCAGAATCTAGCAGCACCAACCACTCTCCTTGTCTTGGAGCTTGCCTGAGATCAAGCGACTCTCCCTTGCCTGGTGTCCTCTCATAAAAGGTCACCTCTCAGCTGGTGATAAGCCTTCTTGCTGCCAGGTCCCAAAGAAGGTAGGTCTTGTGGGCAGATTCATAGCCCACCATAGCACACTTCCGTGCTCTTGCATCTTGCTTGCCGCCACCTTCTCCCGCCTGGACCTTTGCCCATGCGGTGCAGCCAAAGACCTTCAGGTGTGAAGCGTCTAGCTTCTTTTCCGACCACACCTCCTATGGCGTCAACTGTTGCTTTTCCTTTTTGTTATGGCACCTGCCCAGAGCAGGTGCGGGAGTTAGGTTGACGGGTTAGCATGTTGTTCTTGTCGCTTCTGGCCAGAAGCACGGTGGGAGGTCTGCGTCAAAGAGCATGCTGCGCACCATGCCGAGTATGGTCTGGTTCATGCGTTCAGCAACACCATTGCTCTGTGGTGTGTAGGGAGTTGTGGGCTGATGGTCCATGCTGCGTTGCCACAGCCAGCCCTTGCATGCCTCGTACTCTCCGCCGTTGTCACTTCGCAGCGCGTTGACCTTCTTTCCGGTCAGCTGCTCAACCATCGCGATAAATTCCTGGAGCTTCTTTTTGACCTCTCCCTTTGTTTTGAGGAAGTATATCCACATCTTGCGGCTGTGGTCATCGATGAAGGTTAGGAAGAAATTGCTACCACCGTTTGATGCCGTGCGGAAGGGTCTGTAAAAGGTCGGTGTCAATAGGTTCCAAAGCGACTTCCGCATAGCAACCGTTGTGCTCAAAGCGCTTTCTCTTTGTCTTGCTTTGGAGGCAAGGTTCACATAAGTTGTCACACCCAGCCGCATCCTTCGTGCACCCCTCCATTCCGCGGACAAGCTGTTTTTGCTTTATGACTTGGAGCGTGCTCTTTGCAACGTACCCAAAGCGTCTACGCCACAATTCAGCATCTTCGTCCTTGGCAGCAGAGGGCACCTTCTGAGTTGCCGTTGGTATGTTCTCATGCGTTGATACCGATACCACTACCTCTGCCACACCTGCATGACCCTTGTCTTCCAAGCTATCTGCCACGGTTTTCTGTAATACGTAGAGCCCGTCGACCCGTGGAACCAGTGCTATGAGGTCTTTGTTGGCATAGATGACCTTTATGTCTTCGTTTTTGACAATGACTGCCTTCTTTTGCGTGAACACCACCATCATGTTGTTGTTTGTAGCTTTTGACACGGAAATGAGGTTTGCCATAAACGAGGGCATGTAGACTACGTCACGTAGCCGCAGATCCTTCTCGGCACCATTGAGGCTGATGCTCACCAGATTCTCTCCCATGCTCTTTGCATTCACAATGCTACCGTTTGCGCATCTGAACCACAGCTCGGTGGGGCCGATGGAGACAAATCCAGCCTGGTCGTTGCTAGAGTGATGGTCGGTGCCAGAGTCGAGCCCGAAGGCTCCTGGCGTGAGCAACGCCACTCCTTTTGCCGGAGGCGTGCTCTGTGCTATCATGTTGGTGGCCTCTTTACCAGCCTTTTTGTTGCCTTTTTCCCACTGCTACCGCCGTCTTCCTTCTTTGGCGATCTGCAATCTCTTGCCCACTGTCCAGGTTTGCTGCAATTACAGCAGTTTCCCTATCGCTTGGGAGTCTTGCCGCCATGGTTGCCTTTGTTGCCACCACTTCTGCTGCCGCTGTTCTGACCAGAGGCCGACCCTTTGGCCTCGCAAACACTCTGGTGCACACGCTTGAGCGACAAGAGGCCGACCCTTTGGCCTAAGCATCCAAATCCAGTGTGAACCCCGAAATGACGGGAACATACTTCTTGGCTACCACGTTGCTGAGAAATGACATGACAACATCATTTCATTCTGTTCATGTCTCGTGCTCCAATGAGCCCTCCGCGGGAACCTGCTCCTCTCCCTTCAGAAGCTTGATGAAGCTGTGCAGTTTCATTGCCAGTTCAAACAGCCATCTTTAGAGCGGGAAGGCATTCCCCTCAAAAATGGGGATTCCTCCCAAAGATCCGAGGCCTTTTTTTCAGTGTGGTAGCACGCACAGTTGCTCCTGTGGTCTGCCCTGTGGTGGCCACTATTGAGTTTGAGGACTGCTTTGCGGTACTCCCGACTGCTCCGGATGGGTCAACCATTTTAGCTGCCCTTTTTTACTCTCTATGTCTCGGCTACATGGAGGCTGATGTCAGCTGATGTTAGCTGATTTCTGCTGCTTGTATGAAGGTACAGGTCCGATGCTTACACCTTCAGCCGATGTTCACCTACAGACAGAGAAGACCATTCACACCAGCATACCTAGGGTCTTTCCCCGAAGGGCAGATCTTGTCCTGGTTGGGACCTAAGGGTCGTGCCTCCAAGGGCAGATCTTGTCCTTGGTCCCTGTGTGTTGAGTACAAGCCCAGTCGTTGGAGTTGATGAAGCAGATGGAGCTGATGGAGCTGATGGAGCCGATGGAGCTGACGTGCGCACCTGGAGAGAACGTACCAAAGTTGAGCAAATCGTGCCTTACAACTGGTCAGTGTGGATCTATAACCCTTTGTCAACCGGCCTGAGGTAAATGGACGTGAAAACAGGGCCGACCCAATGGCACCTGCTGTCTGTTCCTAGCATTTCAGCTAGGAGAAGATATCACCCTCAGGATCACGGTTCCACACTGAGCAGTTCCTAAGCAATCACTTGCTAGCAACTGTGTCCACTTAACACTTGGTCACTTTTGCGCGAGTTGCTAGTCAGAGACTAACTCCTGGGGCTTAGACCAAGCAGTGCCTCCTTTATACTCTTCCTTAGTTGGACAGCTCTGTGAGGAGCATCTAAGGCCAAGTTGTATGATTAGAATGGGGAATGAGCCTGGTACATATAGTCCTAGGCCTGGAATCTAAGGTGTGTGGGTAGTGGCACTTTTGGGGGTGGCCACTCCACACCACCTCACCAGTTTGCCAATGGACGCATCCACTGACCGCCAAGTGGCACATCTTCCTCATGCATGGAGAGATGTCTAGGAAACCTCCCATATGCAGGAATGTCAAAAACCTTCCTGCTCACATCAAGGCTCGATCGCATTACATGCGGTCCCTAAGTCGAACATGTTGTCCGTTGTGCTACACTACTGGTATCTCGCTTGGACTTGCACCACGACCAAGATTTTGGGGACTTACTCCAATGGAGCAGTGCATGCCCAACCTGTCCGCTAGCTACAGCAATGGCCAAGGGGGCATATAAGAACAATAGCAACTAGGGCGCAGCTAGAGCGCAACTAGGGAAAAAATAGTGTGCAAGTAGGGCGCAACTAGGACGCAAGTAGCCCTGTATGTAGGACACAACTAGGGCACAAAAAGGGAGCAAGTAGGGTGCAACTAGGGCGCAACAAGGGGGAAACCAGGGCTCAACTAGGGTGCACACAGGGCATAACTAGGGTGCAACTAGGGCGCAACTAGGGCTCAATTGGGATGCAATTCAGGTGCAACTAGCGCTCAACTGGTGCGAAACTAGGGCGCAACTGGGGCGCAATTGGGGCCTACCTAGGGCGCAAGTGGGGTGCAACTAGGGAGCGACTAGGGCACAAGTACGGCCGAACAAGGGTGCAGCTGGTTTCCACGTGAGGCGCAACAAGGGTGCAACAAGGGCGCAAGTAGGGCGGAAGTAGGGTGGAACTAGGACGCCATTTGGGCACGACTAGGGTGCGACTAGGCGCAACTAGGATGCAAGTAGAGTTCAACTAGGGCGTACCTAGGGCGCAACTAGGGCAAAGCTAGTGCCAGGCTGAGGCACAATTACGGCGCAACTAGTGCGCAAGAAGGACGCAAGAAGTGTGCAACTAGCGCTCAACTAGGGTACAACTAGGACACAAGTAGGACGCAAGTGAGACGCAAGTAGGACAGAAGTAGTGCGCAAGAAGGGCATAACTAGGGTGCAACTAGGGTACAATGAGGGTGCAAGTAGGGCGCAAGTAGGGCGCAAGTAGGGTACAACTAGGGCACAACTAGGACACAACTAGGGTGCAACTAGGGCGTAGGTAGTGCACAAGTAGGGTGTAAGTAGGACACAACCAGCACGCAACTAGGGTACAATTAGGTTGCAAGTAGGACGTAAGTAGGGCGCAACTAGGGCACAACTAGGGCGCAACTAGGGCGAAAGCAGGACACAACTAGGACGCAAGTAGGGCGCAACTAGGACGCAAGTAGGGTGCAAGTAGGGCGCAACTGGGGCGAAACTACGGTACAACTAGGGTGT
The DNA here is from genome assembly GCA_023375785.1 of Penium margaritaceum. Lineage (NCBI taxonomy): Eukaryota > Viridiplantae > Streptophyta > Zygnematophyceae > Desmidiales > Peniaceae > Penium > Penium margaritaceum. The sequence goes on along the minus strand of SZWC01000568.1, from coordinate 338,639 downwards.
AACTAGGGTGAAAATAGGGCACAAGTACAGTGCAAGTAGGGTGCAAGTAGGGTGCAAGTAGGGCACAAGTAAGGCACAACTAGTGCACAACTAGGACACAATTAGGGCACAAGCAGGACGGAAGTAGGGTGCAAGTAGGGGGTAACCAGGATGCAACTGGGGCGCAACTAGGGCGTAAGTAGGGCATATTTAGGATGCAAACAGGGTGCAACTATGGCGCAACTAGGGCACAAGAAGGGATAGATAAGGTGCAAAAATGGCACAACTATGGCACAAGCAGGACGCAACTAGAGCACAACTCGGGTGCATGTAGGAAACAAGTAGGGCACAAGTAGGGAGCAAGTAGGGCGGAAGTAGGGAGCAACTAGGACGCAACTAGGGCACAAGTAAGGAGCAAGTATGGTGCAACTAGGGCACAACTAGGGTGCAACTAGGGCACAACGAGGGCACAAGTTGGGACACACTAGGATGCAACAATGGTGCAACTAGGCACAACTAGGCCGCAACTAGGGTACAACTAGGGTGCCATGAGGGCGAAACTAGGGAGAAAGTAGGACACAAGTACATCGTAAGTATGGCACAACTAGGGCGCAACTAGGGGGAAAGTAGGGCACAAGTAGGGCACAAGTAGGGCACAAGTAGGATGCAAATAGGGTGTAACTAGAGCGCAACTAGGGTGCAACTAGGGCGCAATTAGAGTGCAAATAGGACGCAACTAGGTTGTAACTAGGGCGCAACTAGGGTGCCAGTAAGGCATAACTAGGGTGTATTCAAGGCGCAACTAGGACGCGAGTAGGATACAAGTAGGGAGCAAGGAGGGCGCAACTAGGATGTAACTAGGGCTCAACTAGGGAGCAAGTAGGATACAAGTAGGACACAACTAGGGCGTAATTACGATGCAAGTAGGACGCAGCTAGGGCACAACGAGGGTGCAACTAGGGAACATCTAGGGCGCAACTAGGGCACACCTAGGACGCAAGTAGGGTGCAACTAGGGCGCAGGTAGGACGCAAGTAGGGTGCAACTAGGGTACAGATAGGGTGCAAACAGGGCACAACCAGGGCGCAAGTATGGTGCAACTAGGGTGCAACTAAGGCGCAACTAGGACGCAACTAGGGCGCAACTAGGGCAAAACTAGGGCGCGAGTAGGGTGTAACAAGGGCGCAACAAGGGCACAACTAGGGTGCAACTAGGGTGCAACTAGGGTGCAAGTAGGGCGCAAGATGCGCGTAAGTAGGACATAAGTGGGGCGCAAATAGGGCACAACTAAGGCACATGTAGGGCGCAAGTAGGATGCAAGTAGGGTGTAGGTAGGGCGCAACTAGGGTGCAACTAGGGTGCAACTAGGGCGCAGCTAGGGTGCAACTAGGGTGCAGCTGAGACGCGACTAAGACGCAACTAGGGTACAACTAGGGTGCAACTAGGGCGCAAGTAGGTCACAACCAGGGTGCAATTAGGGCCAAACTAGAGCCCAACTAGGACACTACTAGGGCGGAAGTAGGGTGCAATTAGGATGCAACTAGGGTGCAACTAGGGTAAAACTAGGGCGCAACTAGGATGCAAATAGGGTGCAAGTAGGACACAAGTACGGCGCAACAATGGTGCAAGATGGGCACAAGTAGGGCGCAACTAGGGCGAAAAAAGGGTGCAAGTAGGGTGTAACTAAGGCGCAACTAGAGCGCAACTAGGGCACAACTAGGGCGAAACTAGGGCGCACCTAGGGCGCAACCGGGGTTAAACTAGGGCGCAACTCCGGTGCAATACTGGCGTAACTAGGGCGAAACTGGGATGCAATTGGGGTAAATACGGGACGCAACTGGGGTGAAACTGGGGCGTAACAAGGGCGCTACTAGGGAGCAACAAGGTAACAACTAGGGCACAATTATGGCCGAACTAGGGCACTGCTAGTCTCCAAGTGAGGCACCACTAGAGTGCAGCTATGGTGCAAGTAGGGCGCAATTAGGGCGAAACTAGGGCACAACTAGGATGCAAGTACAGCGCAACAAGGGCGCAACTAGGACGAAGCTAGTCTCCAACCGAGGTGTATCTGGGGCGTAACTAGGACGCAACTAGGGTGCAAGTAGGACGCAATTAGGGCATATCTAGGGAGCATCTAGGGCACAAGTAGGGTGGAACAAGGACGGAACTAGGGCGCAACTGAGGCACAACTATGGCGTAACTAGGGTACAACTAGGGCGCAAGTAGGGCGCAAGTTGGGCGCAAGAAGGACACAAGTAAGGCGCAAGTAGGACGCAACTAGGGTACAAGCAGGGCCCAAGTAGGGCGCAAGAAGGATGCAATTAGGGTGCAACTAGGACGCAACTAGGGCGAAAGTAGGGCACAAGTAGGGCACAACTAGGGTGCAACTAGGGCGCAAGTAGGGTGTAACTAGGGCGCAAGTAGGGCGCAAGTAGGGAATAACTAGGGCGTAACTAGGACGCAACTAGGGCGCAACTAGTGTGCAAGTAGGGTGCAAGTAGGGCGCACGTAGGGTGCGAATAGGACGCAAGTAGGGCACAGCCAGGGTGCAACTAGGGCGCAAGTAGGACGCAATTAAGGCACAAGTAGGGCGAAACTAGGACGCAACCAGGCCGCACCTATGGCACAACTAGGGCACAAGTAGGGCATAAGTAGGGCACAAGTAGGATGCAACTAGGGCACAACTAGGGCACAAATAGGGAACAACAAGAACACAAGTAGATTCCAAGTAGGGCGCAAGTAGGGCGCAACTAGGGTGCAACCAGGGCGCAACTAGGGTACAACTAGGGTGCAACAAGGGAGTAAGGAGGACGCAAGTAGAGTGCAAGTAGGGCGTAAGTAGGCCGTAGCTAGGGCGTAATCAGGGTGCAACTAGGAAGCAACTAGGGCGTAACAAGGATGTAACTAGGACAAAACCTATCGTGCAACTAGGGCGCAAGTAGGACATAACTATGAAGCAGCTAGGGCGCAACTAGAGCTCAACTACAGTGCAAGTAGGGCACAACTAGGACGCAACTAAGGAGCAACTAGGGTGCAACTAGGACCTCACTAGGGTGCAAGTAGGGCGAAAGTAGGGCGTTAGTAGGACGCACCAAGTGCGCAACTAGGGCGCAACTAGGGTGCAACCAGTGTGCAAGTAGGTTGAAAGAAGGGCGCAACTAGGGCTCAAGTAGGAAACAAGTAGGGTACAACTAGGACACAAGTAGGGCCCAAGTAGGGTGCAAGTACGATACAACATCGACGCAACTAGGGTGTAACTAGGGTGCAAGTAGGGTGCAAGTAGGGCGCAAGTAGGGCGCAAGTAGGATGCAATGAGGGCACAACTAGGATTCAACAAGAGCGCAACGAGGGCGTAAGTAAAGGCGCAAGAAGGGTACAACTAGGACACATCTATGGTACAACTAGGATGCAAATAGGGCACAAGTAGAGTGCAACTAGGACGGAACTAGGGGCCAAATGAGGCAAAACTTGGGTGCAATTTGCGCGTAACTAGTGTGCAACTAGAGCACAACTAGGGCACAACTTGGGTGCAAGTAGGGCGCAAGTAGGGCGCAACTACAACACAAGTAGGGTGCAAGTAGGGCGCAACTAGGCCGCAACTAGGCCGGAATGAGGGCTCAACTAGGGTGCAAGTAGGGCGCAAGTAGGGTGCAACTAGGGCACGACTAGGGCACAACCAGAGCTCAACTAGAGCGCAAATAGGGCACAATTAGGACATAAGTAGGGTAAAACTAGGTACAAACTAGGGTGCAACTAGGGTGCAAATAGGGCAAAAGTAGGACGCAAGTAGGGTACAACTAGGATGCAAGATGGGCACAAGTAGGGCGTAACTGGGGTGCAAAAAGGGGGCAAGTACGGTGCAACTAGTGCACAATTAGGACGTAACTAAGGTGCAACCAGGGCGCACTTAGGGCGTAACAAGGGTGCCACTAGGGCATAACTAGGGCACAAAAGAAACGGAACTCAGGCGCACTTGGGGTGCAAGTGGGGCGCAACTAGGGTACAACAGGGGCCCAACTGATGTGCAACTGGAGTCCAACCAGGGCTCAACTAGGGAGAAACTAGCACACAACTAGAGAGCAACTTGGACACAAGTACGGCCGAACTAGGGTGTAGCTGGTGCCAAACTGAGGCGCAACTAAGGCGGAAGTAGTGCGCAAGTAGGGGACAACCAGGGTGCAACTAGGGCGTAACTAGGACGCAAGTAAGGCGCAACTAGGACACAACTAGGGAAAAACTAGGACCCTAGCTAGTGCCCAACTGAGGCGCAACTAGGGCACAACTAGGGCACAATTTGGGCACAACTAGGGTGGAAGTAGGGCGCAAGTAGGGCGCCACTAGCGCACAACTAGGGTGTAACTAGGGTACAAGTAGGGTGCAAGTAGGTCGCAAGTAGGGCACAAGTAGGGTGTTACTAGGGTGCAACTAGAGCGCAACTAGGGTGCAAATAGGGTGCAAGTAGGGCGCAAGGAGGGTGCAACTAGGACACAACTAGGGCGCAACTAGGGTACAACAAGGGCGCAACAAGGGCACAAATAGGGCGCAAGAAGGGCGCAACTTGGGCATAACTAGGGCGCAACTAGGACGTAGTTAGGTTGCAAGTAGGGTCCAAGTAGGGCGCAACCAGGGAGCAACTAGGTTGTAACATGGGTAGCAAGTAGGACACTAGTAGGACGCAAGTAAGGTGCAACTAGGGCAATAGTAGGGTACAACTAGGATGCAACTAGGACACAAGTAGTACGCAACTAGGGCACAACTAGGGCACAACTAGGACACAGCTAGGGTGGAAGGAGGGTGCAAGTAGGCCGCAGCTAGTGCGCAAATAGGGCGCAACTAGGGCGCAAGTGGGGTGAAAGTAGGGCACAACTAGGGTACAACTATGGCGCAACTAGGACGTAACTTCGGCGCAAGTAGGGCACAAGTACGACACAAGTAGGGCGCAACAAGGGTGCAACTAGGGTGCAAGTAGGGTGCAACCAGTGCGCAAGTTGGGCGCTAGTAGGGTACAACTAGGACGTATTTAGGGCACAACTAAGGCGCAACTAGGACACAAGTAGGACGCAAGTACGTCACAACTAGGGTGCAACAAGGGCGTAACTAGAGCATAACTAGGGTGGAACTAGGGAACAATAGGATAGAACTAGGACGCAACTAGGGGGGAACCAGGGCTCAACTAGGGTGCACATAAGACGCAACTAGGGCGCAACTAGGGCGTAACTAGGGTGCAACTAGGGTGCATCTAGGGTGCAACTGGGGTGAAATTGGGGTGCAACTGGGGTGCAACTGAGGCGGAAGTTGGGCGCAACTGGGGTGCAACTAGGACGCAACTAGGGCGCAAGAAGGACGCAACTAAGGCGCAACTAGGATGCAACTAGAGCACAACTAGGGCACAACTAGGACGCAAGTAGGGTGCACATAGGAAAAAACAAGGGAAAAACTAGAACACAGCTAGGATACAACTAGGACGTAACTAGGTCGCAAGTAGGACGCAAGTAGGGCGCAAGTAGGGTTCACCTAGGGTGTAGGATGACTGCAAGTAGGGCGCAACTAGGGCGCAAAAAGGGTGCCAGTAGGGCGCAAGTAGCGCGGAACTAGGGCACAACTAGGGCACAACTAGTGCGCACCTAGGGCATACCTAGGGCGCAACTAGGGTGCAACTAGGGCATAACTAGGGCACAAAAGAGGTGCACCAGGGGTGCAATTGGGGTGCAACTGGGGCGTGACTGGGGCGCAACTGGGGCGCAACTGGGGCGCAACTAGAGCACAACTAGTGCACATCTAGGACACAACTAGGGAGCAAATAGCACACAACTAGAGAGCAACTTGGAAACAAGTACAGCCGAAATAGGGTGCAAAATGTGCCAAACTAAGGCGCAACTTGTGCGCAAGAAGGGCGCAACTAGGGCACAACTAGGGCGCAACTAAGGCGTAACTAGGACGCAAGTAGAGCGCAACTAGATTACAACTAGGGTAAAGCTAGAGCCCATCTGAGGCACAACTAGGGTGCAAGTAGGGCACAATTAGGATATAGCTGAGGCACAAGTAGGGTGTAACAAGCACGCAACTAGGGTGCAAATAGGATGCAAGCAGGGCGCAAGTAGGTCGCAGGTTGCGCACAAGTAGTAACAACTAGGGAGTAACTAGGGCGCAACTTGGATGCAAGTAGGGAAAAAGAAGAGCACAAATAGGGTGCAACTAGGGCACAACTAGGGCGCAAGTAGGGTGCAAGTAGGGCGCAAGTAGCGTGCAAGTAGTGTGTAACTAGGGCGCAACTAGGTGGTATCTAGGGTGTAACTAGGAACAAATAGTGTACAACTAGGGTGCAACTAGGGCTTAACTAGGACGCAACTAGGGGACAACTAGGGCGCATTTATGACGCAAGTAGGGTGCGAGTACGGTGCAAGTAGGACGCAAGTAAGGTGTAACTAGGGGAGAAGTAGGGTTCAACTAGGGCACAACTAGGACGCAACTAGGGCACAAACAGGGCACAACTAGGGAGCAAGTAAGGCGCAACTAAGGCGCAACAAGGGCGCAACCAGGGCACAACTAGGGCACAGCTGGGCCGCAACTAGGGCTGAGCTAGGGCGCAACCAGGGCACAACTAGGGTGCAACTAGGGTAAAAACAAGGGCGCAACTAGGGCACAAGTAGGACGCAAGTAGGACGCAACTAGGATGCAACTAGGACAAAACTAGGGCGCAACTAGGGTACAACTATAACACAAATTGGACCCAAGTAGGACGCAAGTAGGGTGCAACTTTGGTACAACCAAGGTGCAACTAAGGTAGGAGTAGGGCCCAAGTAGGGCGCAAGTAGGACGTAACTGATGTGCAACTACGGTGCAACTAGGGCGAAACTAGGGCGCAACTAGGGCGTAACTAGGGTGCAAGTAGGGCGCAAGTACGACGCAACTAGGACACAACTAGGGTACAAGAAGGGCGCATGTAGGATACAAATAGGACGTAAGTAGGGTATAACTAGGACGTAAATAGGGTGTAAGTAGGGTGCAAGAAGGGCGTTACTAGGGCAGAACTAGGACGCAACCACGGTGCAACTAGGGTGCAACTAGGGCGCAATTAGGGGTCAAGAAAGGCACAACTAGGGCACAACTAGTGCGCAACTAGGGTACAACTAGGGCACAAGTAGGGCACAAGTATCGCGCAAGTAGGGCGTAAGTATGGCACAAACAGGGTGCAACTTCGGCACAACTAGGGCGAAAGTCCAGCACAAGTACGTAGTAGGGTGCAACTAGGGCGCAACTAGGGCACAAGTAGGGCACAACTAGGGCCTAAGTAGGGTGCAAGTAGGGTGTAACTAGGGCGTAACTAGGGGGCAAGTAGGGTGCAACTAGGGTGCAAGTAGAGTGCAAGTAGAGCACAAGTAAGGAGCAACTAGGGTGTAACTAGGGCGCAAGTAAGGAGGAAGTAGGGCACAAGTAGGGTGCAAGTAGGGCACAACTAGGGTGCAACTAGGGTGCAACTAGGGAGCAACTAGGGGGCAACTAGGGTGCAACTATGGCGGAAGTAGGGTGTAAGGAGGGCACATGTAGGGTGCAACTAGGGCACAACTAGGGCACAACTAGGACGCAACTAGGGCGCAAGTGGGGTGCAAGTAGGGCGCAAGGAAGGCGAGACTAGGGCGTAACAAGGACGCAACTAGTGCGCAACAAGGGCGCAACTAGGGCGTAACTAAGGCACAAGTAGGGCGCAAGTAGGGTGCAATGAGGGTGCAACTAAGGCGCAACTAGGGCGCAACTAGGGCGCAACTAGGGCATAACTAGGTTGCAACTAGGGCGCAACAAGGGTGTTAGTAGGACGCAAGAAGTGTGGAAGTAGGGTGCAAGTGGGTCGCAACTAGGGCACAACTAGGGTGTAACTAAGGTACAACTATGGTGCAACCAGGCCACAAGTAGGGCGCAAGGAGAGCGCAACTAGGGCACAACTAGGACGCAACTTGGGCACAACAAGGGCGCAACTAAGGCCCAAGTAAGGTGCAAGTAGAGCGCAACAAGGGTGCAACTAGGGCACAACTAGGGTGCAACCAAGGCGCAAGTAGCGCATAAGTAGGGCCCAACTAGGGCATAGCTAGGGTGAAACTAGGGCACAACAAGGGCGCAAGTAGGGCACAAGTAGGGTGCAACTAGGACGCAACTAAGGCGTAACTATGGCGCAACTAGAACATAAGTAGAGCGTAAGTAGTGCAAAACTATTGCGCAAGAAGGCCGCAAGTAGGGTGCAAGTAGGGCGCAACATGGGTGCAACTAGGACGCAACTAGGGCGCAAGTAGGGAACAAGTTCGGGGCAAGTAGGGTAAAAGTAGGGCGCAACTTGGGCGCAAGTCGGGTGCAACTAGGGCACAAGAAGGGCACAACCAGGGCACAACTAGGGCGTAAGTAGGGCACAAGTAGGGCGCAAGTAGGGTGCAAGTAGGGCACAAGAAGGGTGCAACTAGGACGCAACTAGTACAAAACTAGGGTGCAACTAGGGCTCAACTAGGCTTCAAGTAGGGCGCAATTTTAGGGTACAATGAAGGCATAAGTAGGTCACAACTAGGATGCAACTAGGGTGCAAGTATGACGCAAGTAGGACATAAGTAGGGCGCAACTAGTGTGCAACTAAGACACAACTAGGACACAACTAGGGCGCAACTAGGGTGCAAGTAGAGCAAGAGAAGGACACAACTAGGGAACAACTACGGTATAACTATGGCACAACTAGGGCACAAGTAGGGCCCAAGTAGGGCGCAAGCAGGGTATAACAAGGGCGCAACTAAGGTGCAACTAAGACGCAAATAGGGCGTAAGTAGGACGCAAATAGGGCACAAAGAGGGTACAACTAGGGTGTAACAAGGGTGCAACTAGGGCGTAAGTAGGGTGCAAGTACGGCACAACTAGGGCGCGACTTGGGCATAGCTGCGGCGCAACTAGGGCGCAAATAGGACACATATAAGGCGCAAATAGGGCGGAACTAGTGTGCAACGAGGGTGCAACTTGGGCGCAAGGAGGGCGCAAGTAGGGCGCAACTAGGTCGCAACTAGAGCGTAACTTGGGCGCAACTTGGACGCAAGTAGGACAAAAGTAGCGTAGAAGTAGGGAACATATAGGGTGCAAGTAGGTCACAACTAAGACACAACTAGGCCACTACTAGGGCGCAACTATGGCGCAAGTAGGGCGCAGATATGATGCAACTAGGGTGTAACTAGGCTGCAACTAGAGCACAACTAGAGTGCAGCTAGGGCACAAGTAGGGCCCAGGTAACGTGCAACTAGGGACAAACTAGGGAGCAACTAGGGTGCAACTAGGGTGCAACTAGGGCCCAAATAGGACACAATTAGGTCACAATTTGGGTTTGACTAAAGTGCAAGATGGGCGCAAATAGGGCGCAACTAGGGTGCAAAAAGGGCACAAGTAGGGTGCAACTAGGGCGCAACTAGGGCGCACAAGGGGGCGTACCTAGGGTGCAACTAGCGTGTTACTAGGGTGCAACAGGGGCGTAACTCCGACACCATTGGGATGCAAGTGGGGCGCAACTAGGGCGTAACTTAGGCGCAATTGGGATGAAACTGGGCGCAACTAGGGCGTAACGAAGACGCAAGTAGGGAGCAACTAGTGTACAATTAGAGAGCAACATGGGCACAAGTACGGCAAAACTAGGGTGCAGCAAGTGCCAAATTTACGCGGAACTAAGGCACAACTAGTGTGCAAGTAGGGCGCAACTAGGGCGCAACTAGGGCGTAACTAGGGCACAACTAGCACACTAATAGGGCGCAACTAGGTCGCAACTAGGGCAAAGCTAGTGTGCAACTGACGCGCAACTAGGGCTCAATGAGGGCTCAATTAGGGTGCAACTAGGGTGCAAGTAGGGCGCAACTAGCGTGCAACTAGGGTGCAACTAGGACGCAAGCAGGGTGCAAGTAGGTCGCAAGTAGGGCACAAGTAGGGTGTAACTAGGGTCCATCTGGGCTGCAACTAGGGTGCAAGTAGGTCACACGTAGAGCGCAAGCAGGACACAACTAGGGCACAACTAGGGTGCAACTAGGGTGCAACTAGGGCGTAACTGGGGCGCAAGTAGGGTGCAAGGAGGGCACAGGGAGGGCACAAGTAGGGCGCAAGTAGGGCGCAACTAGGGTGTAACTAGGGTGCAACTAGGGCACAAGTAGGGCCCAACTAAGGCACAACTAGGGTATAACTAGGGCACAACTAGGGCGCATGTAGGATGCAAGTAGGGTGCAAGTAGGGTACAAGTAGGACACAAGTAGGCCGCAAGTAGGGCGCAACTAGGGCGCAACAAGGGTGCAAGTAGGGCGCAACTAGGGCGCAACTCGGGTGCAACTAAGGTGCAACAAGGGCACAACCAGGGTGCAACTAGGGCGCAACTAGGGCGTAAGTAGGGCATAAGTAGGGTGCAACTAGGGCACAACTAGGACGCAACTAGAGCGCAAGTAGGATAGAAGTAGGGTGCAACTAGGGTGCAACTAGGACACAACCAGGGTGCAACTAGGGCGCAACTAGGGCGCAAGTAGGGGGTAAGTAGGACGCAAGTAGGGTGCAAGTAGGGCGCAAGTAGGACGCAGCTAGGGTGCAACCAGGACACAACTAGGATGAACTAGGGTGAAACATGGGCGCAACTTGGGCACAACTAGGGCGCAAGTAGGGCGGAAGAAGGGCACAAGTAGGGTGGTACTAGGACGTAACTAGGATGCAACTAGGGTTCAACTTGGACGTTGGCCCAAGTAGGATGGAAGTAGGGCACAAGTAGGGCGCAACGAGGGTGCAACTCAGGTGCAAGTAAGGCGCAAGGAGGGTGCAAGTAGGGCACAAATAGGGCGTAACTATGGTGCAACTAGGGTGCAACTAGGATGCATTAGGGCGTAACTAGGTTGCAAGTAGGACGCAAGTAGAACACAAGAAGGGTGCAACTAGGACACAACTATAGCGCAAGTAGGGCGCAAGTAGGACACAAGTAGGGCGCAAGTAAGGCACAACTAGGGCATATGTAGGGTGCAACTACGGTGTAACTTGGGCTGAAATAGGGTGCAACTAGGGCCCAACTAGGGTACAACTAGGGCACAACTAGGGTACAACTAGGGCGCAACTAGAGTGCAAGTAGGGCACAAGTAAGGTGCAAGAAGGGTGCAACTAGGGTGCAAGTAGGGCACAAGTAGGGTGCAAGTACGATGCAACTAGGGCGCAACTAATGTCCAACTAGGACGCAACTAGGGCCCAAGTACGGCGCAAGTACAGCACAAGTAAGGCGCAACTAGGGCAAAACTAGGAGGCAAGTAGGGCACAACAAGGGCGCAATTAGTATGTAGGGTGAAACTATGGGGCAACTAGGGCGCATCTAGGGCACAAGAGGGGCGCATGAAGGATGTTAGTAGGGCGCAAGTAGGGCGCAAGAAATGCGCAACTAGGGCACAACTAGGTTGCAACTAGGACGCAAGTAGGGTGCAAGAAGGGCACAAGTAGGACAAACGTAGGGTGCAAGTAAGACGTAACAAGGGTGTAACTAGTGCGCAACTAGGGCGCAAGTAGGTTAGAAATAGGACGCAAGTAAGGTATAACTATGGCGTAACTTGGGGGAAACTAGGGCGCAAGTAGGGCGCAACTAGACCACAACTAGGGTGCAAGTAGGGCGTAAGTAGGGTGCAAGTAGGATGCAAGTAAAGCGCATGTAGGACGCAGCTAGGGCCCAAGTAGGGCGCAAGTATGGCGCAAGTATGGTGCAACTAGGGCGCAACTAGGGTGCAAGTAGGACGCAAGTAAGTTCAACTAGGGGACAACCAGGGTACAACAAGGGCGCAACTAGGGCGCAACTAGGACGCAATCAGGCCATAACTAGGGTGCAACTAGGGTGCAACTAGGGCACAAGTAGGGTGCAAGTGGGGCGCAAATAGGGTGCAACTATGGTGCAAGTACGGTGAGTCTAGGGTGCAAATAGGAGGAAACTACGGCATAAGTAGGGCGGAAGAAAGGCAGAATAAGGGCACAACTAGGGCACAAGTAGGGACAACTAGGGTGCAACTATGGCACAACTAGGATTCAAGTAGGGCGAAAGTAGGGTGCAACTTGGGCACAACTACGGCACAACTACGGTGCAACTAGGGCGCAAGTAGGGCGCAAAAAGGACGCAACTAGGACGCAACTAGGGCACATCTTGGGTACATCTAGGGCGCAAGTAGGGTGCAAGTAGGGTGCAAGTAGGGCATAACTAGGGCGCAACTAGGGCACAAGTAGGGCGCAACTAGGGCACAAGTAGGGCGCAAGTAGGGCAGAAGTAGGGCACAACTCGAACGCAACTAGGAAACAACCAGGGCACAAGTAGGACGCAAGTAGGGTGCAACTAGGGCGCAACTAGCTGGCAACTAGGATGCAACTAGAGCGTAAGAACAGTATAACTAGGGCACAACTAGGGCACAACTAGGGCACAACGAGGGTGCAACTAGGGAGTATGAAGGGCACAAATAGGGCACAAGTAGAGTGCAAGAAGGGCGCAACTAGAGAGCAAGTGGGGTATGAGTAGGATGCAACTAGGGCACAAAAAGGGCTCAAGTAGGATGCAACTAGGAAGCAACTAGGGCACAACTATGGCGCAAATAGGGTGTACCTCGGGTGCAACTATGGTACAACTTGGGCGCAACTAAGGCATAATACAAGTGCAACTAGGGCGCAACTAGGGTGTAATTGGGACGCAATTCGGGCGCAACTAGGGCACAACTAGGGTGCAACTAAGGCGCAAGTAGGGCATAACTAGGACGCAAGTAGGACGCAACTAGGACGCAAATAAAGGTCAAATAGGGCTCAAGTAGGAGGCAAATAGGGTACAAAAAGGGCGTAATTGGGGTGTAACTAGGGCGCAAGTAGGGCGCAACTAGGGCGCAGCTAGGGCCTAGCTAGTGCCCAACTGAGGCAGAACTAGGGCGCAACTACGGTACAACTAGGGCGCAAGTAGGGAGAAAGTAGGGCACAGCTAGGGCACAACTAAGGCATAGTTAGGACACAAGTAGGGCGTAAGTAAGGGCGCAACTAGGGTTCATTAGGGTGCAACTAGGACACAAGTAGGGGGCAAGTAGGGCCCAAGTACGGCTTAAGTAGGGCGCAACTAGGGCGTAACTAGGGTGCAACTAGGGCACAAGGAGGACGCAAGTAGGGCACCAATAGGATGCATCGAGGTTGCAACTAGGGTGCAACTAGGGCATAAATAGGGCGCAAGTATGTGGCAACTAGGACGCAACTAGGGCGCAACTAGCACACAACTAGGGCGCAAGTAGGAAGGAAGTAGTGTACAACTAGGGTGCAACTAGGGCACAACTAGGCCGCAAATAGAGCACAACTAGGATGCAAGTAGGGTGCAAGTAGGGCACAAATAAAGCACAAGAAAGGCGCAACTAGGGTGCAACTAGGGCGCAACTAGGGCGCTACTAGTGCGCAAGTAGGGCAAAAGTAGGGCACAACGAGTGTACAAGTAGGGCGTAACTAGGGCGCAATTTTGGCACAACTAGGGTGCAAGTACGGCATAATTATGGAAAAAGTAGGGTAGAACGATGGCCCAACTAGGCCACAACTAGGGCGCAAGCAGGGCATAGGTAGGGCCCAAGTAGGGCGCAAGTAGGGCGCAACTAGGGCATAACCAGGGCACAACTAGATTGTAACTAGGGTGCAAGTAGGACATAAGTAGGGCACAAGTAGGACGTAAGTAAGGTGCAAGTAGGGTGCAGCTAGGGCACAACTAGGGGGCAAGAAAGGCGCAAGTACGTCGTAACTAAGATGCAACTAGGACGCAAGTAGGGTGAAAATAGGGAACAAGGGGAAAACCAGGACACAACTAGGCCACAACTTCGTCCCAACTAGAGAGTAACTAGGGCGCGACTATGGTGTAACTAGGTCGCAACTAGGGCGCAACTAGGGCATAAACAGGGCACAAGCACGGCAAAAGTAGGGTACAACTACGGCGCAAGTAGGGCGTAACTGCGGCAAAACTACGGTGCAATGAGGGCGCAGTAAGGCAAAACTAAGGTGCGAGTAGGGCACAGGTAGGGCACCACTAGGGCGCAACTACGGCACAAGTAGGGTGCAAGTAGGGTGCAAGTAGGTCATAACTAGGGTGCAGTAAGGGCAAAATAAAGGCGCAACTAGGACAGAAGTAGGGCAGAAGTAGGACGCAAGTAGGGCGCAACTAGGGCACAAACAGGCACAAACAGGGTGCAAGCAAGGCGCAAGTAGGGCGCAACTAGGACGTACTAGGGCGCAACTTAGTCGCAAGTAAGGCACAAGTAGGGCGCAACTAGGTCAAAAATGGGGCGTAACTAGGGCACAATTAGGGCACAAGGAGGGCGCAAGAAGGGCGCAACTAGGGCGCAACTAGGGCATAACTAGGGCGCAACTAGGGCGCAACTAGGGCCCAAGTAGGGTGCAAGAAGGGCGCAAGTAGGAAACAACTAGGCCGAAACTAGGGCCCAACTAGGACGCAAGTAGGGTGCAACTAGGGTGGAAGTAGGGTGCAACTAGGGCGCAACAATGGCACAACTAGGGCGCAAGTAGGGCGTAAGTAGGGCGCAAGTAATGGTGCAACTAGGACGCAACTAGAAACAACTAGGGCACAACTAGGACGCAAGTAGGGCACAAGAAGGGCACAAGTAGGACGCAATTCGGGTGCAAGTAGAGTGCAACTGTGGCACAAACTAAGGCACAAGTGGGGTGCAAGTAGGGCACAAATACGACGCAACTAGGGTGCAACTAGGGTGCAACTGGGACGCAACAAGGGCATAAGCAGGGCACAAGTAGGGCACATCTAGCACGCAACTACGTGAAACTAGGACGTAACTAGGACGTAAGGAGGGCGCAAGTAGTTTTGCATGTAGGGCGCAAGTAGTGCACAACTTGGGTGCAAATAGGGTGCAACTAGGGCGGACGTATGGCGCAAGTAGGACCCAAGTAGGGCACAAGTAGGGCGTAAGTAGGGCACAAGTAGGGTACAACTAGGGCGCAAATAGGTCGCAACCATGGTGCAACTAGGATGCAACTAGGACGTAGCTAGTGCCCAAGTGAGGCGCAACTAGGGCGCAACTAGGGTGCAACAAGGACGCAACTAGGGTGTAATTAGGGCGCAACGACGGCATTTGCGTCTTAGTTTTGGGTCCCTAGTCTTGGAGTCGATTCGGGTTGCCCTTCCAGACATGAAAATGGGTACGACACCAGGACTTCCCAAAAGGTCACCCATCCCAATACTGTTGTGGCCAATGGGCGGAGTGCGAATCGGATCCGGAGTTGTAGCCCAAGGTATGACAGGTTCTTCTTTCCCTGCTGGTTTTTTCAAGCCTGTTCCCTTGGCTGTGGTTTTGCTTTACAGTAGATGGGGACGGTGGTAATTTTGTTAATCCATTTATGCACATCAGTAATTAGATGACAAGGCATTTAGCTACCTTAATAGATTTGTAATGACTCCCGCCGTTTATCCGCGCTTGGCTGACATTCTCCACTTTGACGTTCAGAGCACTGGGCAGAAATCACATTGCGTCAACATCCGTTGGGACCATCGCAATGCTTTGTTTCGATTGAACAGTCGGATTCCCCTTGTCCGCTTCAGTTCTGAGCCGGTTGTTCAGTCCCTAGGGAAATCCTCCCCCGAGAGGGAAGCGTTCCGCGCCCGTCAGCTACTCGGCACGCGGCGGTCCGCCCTCATGCAGGAGCAGCTCAGGCAGACCGCTGACAGCCTGTGGTGTCAAAGCGTGGACCCCTAGGCCCAACCCTCAAAGCCAATCCTTTTCCCAAAGTTACAGATCTATTTTGCTGACTTCCCTTGCCTACATTCTTCCATCGACCAGAGTTTGTTCACCTTGGAGACCTGATGCGGTTATGAATATGACCGGGCACGAATGGTATCCATTCCTTCGGATTTTCAAGGGCGGTCGGGGGCGCACCGGACACCGCGAGACGTGCGATGCTTTGCCAGCCGCTGGACCCTATCTCCGGGTGATCCGTTTTCAGGGTGGGCGGGCCATTAAAAAGAAAAGAGAACTCTTCCCGGGGCAAGTAGGGCAACTATGGTGCAAGTAGGGTGCAACTACGGTGAAACTAAGGTGCAAGTAGGGCGTAAGTAGGGTGAAACTAGTGGACAACTAGGTTGTAACTAGGGCACGAATAGGACGCAACTAGGGTGCAACTAGGGCAAAAGAAGGGCGCAAGTAGGGCACAAGCAGGGCACAACTAGGATGCAACTAGGGCACAAGTAGGGCCAAAGTAGGGTGCGACTAGGGTGTAACTAGAGCGCAAGTAGGGGGAAACTAGGGCACAAGTAGGGCCCAACTAGGGCGCAACTACGGTGCAACTAGGGCGTAACTAGGGTGTAACTAGGGTGCAAGTAGGGCAAAACTAGGGTGCTACTAGGGTACAACAATGGCGCAACTAAGGTGAGTAGGGCACAAGTAGGACGCAACTAGGGCGGAACTAGGGTGCTACTAGGGTGCAACTTTAGCACAAGTAGGGTAAAAGTAGGGCGCAACTAGGGTGCAACTAGAGCGCAACTAGGGCGCAACTTGGACGTAAGAAAGGTGCAAGTAGGGCGGAATTAGGGAACAACTAGGGTGGGTGGTTCCAAGTAGGGCGCAACTAGGACGCAACTAGGGAGCAACTAGAGCACAACTAGAGCGCAAGTAGGGCACAAGTAGGGTTCAAGTATGGCGAAACTAGGGAGAAACTAGGGTGTAACTAGGGCGCAACTAGGGCGTTACTAGGGCACAAATAGGTCGAAAGCAGGGTGCAAGTAGGTTGCAACTAGGCTACAAGATGGGTGCATGTAGGACGTAACTAGGGCGCAAGAAGGACGCAAGTAGGGTGCAACTAGGGTGCAACTAGGAAACAACTAGGGTGCAACTAGGGTGTACCTAGGGCGCATCAAGGGTGCAACTAGGACATAACGAGGGTACAACAGGAGTGCAACTGGGGTGTAATTGGGGTGTAATTGGGGCGCAACTGGGGTGCAACTGGGGCGCAACCAAGGCACAACAAGGGCGCAACTTGGGAGCAACTAGCGTACAACTAGAGAGCAACTTGGATACAAGTACGACCAAACTAGGACGTATCTGGTGCCAAAGTGAGGCGCAACTAGGGCGTAACTAGTGCGCAAGTAGGGCGCAACTAAGGTGCAACTACGGTGCAACTAGGGTGTAACTAGGACTCAAGTAAGGTCCAAGTAGGACGCAACTATGGCACAACTAGGACAAAGCTATTGCCCGAAGAAGGCACAACTAGGGCGCAACTTGGGCACACTAAGGGGGCAACTAGGGTGCAAGTAGGGTGCAACTAGCATGCAAATAGGGTGTATCTAGGGTGCAAGGAGGGTGCAAGATGGTCGCAAGTACGGCACAAGTAGGGTGCAACTAGGGTGCAACTAGGGCGCAAGTAGGGCGCAAGTAGGGCACAAGTCGGACGCAAGTAGGGTACAACTAGGGCACAACTAGGACGCAACTAGGGTACAACCAAGGTGCAACTGGGGCGCAAGTAGGGCGCAAGTAGAGCGTAAGTAGGGTACAAGTAGAGCACAACTAGGGTGCAACTAGGGTGCATCTAGGGCGCAAATAGGGTGCAAGTAGGGCATAGGTAGGATGCAAGTACAGCGCAACTAGGGCGCAATTAGGGGGCAAGTAGGGCACAACTAGGACACAAGTAGGGCGCAAGTAGGACGCAACTAGTGGGAAACTAGGACACAACTATGGCGCATGTAGGGCGCAAGTAGGGGACAAGTAGGGTGCATGTAGGACGCAAGTAGGGTGAAATTAGGGTGCAACTAGGACGCAACTCCGTAAGTAGGACGCAAGTAGGGCGCAAGAAGGGCCAAGTAGGGCGCAACTAGGGTGCAACTAGCATGCAACGAGGGCGCTTCTGTGTGCAAATTGAGCGTAAATAGGGTAAACGTAGGGTGCAACTAGGGCACAACTAGGGTGCAACTAGGACGTAACTAGGACACAAGTAGGGTGCAAGTAGGGTACAAGTAGGACGCAACTAGGGCACAACCAGGGCGCAACTACGGAAGAACTAGGGCGCAAGTAGGGGGTACGTGGGGCACAAGTAGGGTACAAATAGGGCAAAAGTAGGGCGTAGCTAGGGCACACCAGAGCACAAATATGGCGTAACTAGGGTGAAACATGGACGCAACTAGGGCGCAAGTAGGGCACAACTATGGTGCAACTAAGATGCAACTAGGGCGAAATTAGGACACATGTAGGGCACAACTAGGGTGCAACTAGGGTGCAACTAGGGCACAACTAGGGTGCAACTAGGACGCAAGTAGGCCGTAAGTTGGGCGTCATTAAGAAATAACTAAGGCGCAGCTAGGGTGTAATTAGGGCACAACTAGGGCACAAGTAGGGCGCAAGAAGGGCACAACTAGCACACAACTAGGAAGCAAGTGGGGTCCAAGTAGGGTGCAAGTAGGGTGCAATTAGGGTGCAACTAGGGCGCAACTAAGGTGCAATTAAGGCGCAAGTAGGACGCAAGTAGGTCGCAAAGAGGGCGCAACTAGGGTGTAACTTGGGTTAAACTAAGGCTTAACTAGGGCGCACCTAGGATGCAAGTATGTTGCAAGTATGACGTAACTAGGGTACAACTATGGTCCAACTAGGGTTCAAGTAAGGCCCAACTAGGGCACAACCAGTATGCAACTAGGGTACAACTAGGGCGTAAGTGGGGCGTAAGTAGGGCACTAGGGCGCAACTAGGGCACAGCTACGGTAAAACTTTGGCGTAGGTACAGCACAAGTAGGGCGCAACTAGGGCGGAACCAGGGTGCAACTAGGCCGCAACTTGGGCTCAAGTACGGCGCAAGTAGGGGGAAACTTGGGCGCATCTAGAGTGCAACTGGGTGCAACTTGGGCACGACTAAGACGCAAGTAGGGTACAAGTAGGGCACACCTAGGGCGCAACTAGGTTGTTTTGGAAGCTTCCAAGAAAGAAAGTCCGTTGCTTCTGGGAAGCAACATGGCTGATCAGTCACCTTGGCACAAGGATGCTTATGTGTCAAGCCCACAGCGCAAGTCTCTTGGTGATGTGGCAGGGTCAAGCCAGTTCTCAGGAATGTGCTTTTGAATTCTAGGACTGGACAGCCAGCTATAAAAGGACTTGTCTTGCATGCTGATCAACTAACCCTTGCTTGATGCTCTCTTGCGTATTGACGACTTGAGCTCTTCTTGAGATGTAATGCTAAGGCGTTAGTACTCTTGAAGGTGAAGTGTATGCCTGATTAAGTTTGGGGTGCATGACACATGTCAACAAAGGAAGAAGGCCTAAAAACCTTTTGTGAGCTTTTCGGTTTCGCGGCTTCTCTGCCAGAGGTGGTTAGCTCAGTAGCTAACAAAGGGTTATGGGCCCACTCCTCTGGTTAGGGAAGTTTCACGCACGCAACCGCTAAGGTCAAAAGCAGTGAGAGCGTCTTCACTCTCACCCAACTTCTCTATTTGAAGGGCAACATCAGCAGGAGGGGAATGCAACACATCTGCACCTTTCCACCTTGGGAGCTGACATCAGCCTACATCAGCCTACATCTACTTGCAACGGCCAACGTTAACAGGGGAAGCAGTTTCCTCTTCTCACCAACAGCCTACAACGGCCTCAAACGCAGGTTCATCGGCATCAACAACAGGTGCAGCAGCTGAAGCAGTTGTAGTTGTGGGGATGGTAGGGACAGGGGAACCAGGGAATCATTCGCCCATCCTCAAGTTTGATGGAGAGGGGTTTTCACTCTGGAAGTGGTAGTTTGAGATCATCATGGATGACAGAGATCTGCTAGGATATCTTGACGAAAGTATCCCAGCACCAAAGGAGGAGGGTGCTGACCTTGTGGCATGGGTCAAGCTCAACAAGAAGGCTCT
The DNA here is from genome assembly GCA_023375785.1 of Penium margaritaceum. Lineage (NCBI taxonomy): Eukaryota > Viridiplantae > Streptophyta > Zygnematophyceae > Desmidiales > Peniaceae > Penium > Penium margaritaceum. Next base: position 318,800 of record SZWC01000568.1, on the reverse strand, counting down.
CGCCATTCTTGTGTCCTCCATACAACCCTCAGTCCTTTCACACATCAGCGGTTGTACAGTGGCAGCCGCGGCATACGCCAAACTCGGCAAGGTGTTTCAGTCCTCCTCACTTGCCAACCGTCTCTTCATTCTACAAAACCTCATCAGCATGAGGCTTGGTGAAGGGGAGGATGTCTCCGCCTTNCCTCATCCTCTGGGTACAAGGGAAACAATAGCACTAGCAACAGTGGAAGGGGTGCAAAGCGCCAAGGAAACTGCCACAACTGTGGCAAGGCCGGACACTGGGCTCGAGAGTGCCGTGCACCCAAGAGAGAGGGAGGAGACGGGGATGAATGGCGAGGGGGAAATGGTGGGAAGGATCCCACAAGCTTGATGGCTGAGTGTGCCTCCAACAAAGGGAGGGCGATACTCAGGCCAGGAGCCTATGGCCTTGACTCGGGCACAAACGAGCACACCACTTACGAGAAGAGAGACTTCATCTCTCTTGCTCCGTGTAACAAGAACTTCAGAGTGGCCAACGGCAAGGTTGAGGCAGCTGAGGGGATTGGTGACAAGCTGGTCACAGTGGGTGTCAACGGTGGAGTTTCCGACCTCAAGCTAGAGGGGGTGGTCTACTTGCCCTCCTTCACAGCCAACCTGCTCTCCGTCTCTAAGATAACTGACCATGGCATGACAGTGGTCTTCACAGAGAAGGAAGCAGTGATAGTTCCCACCAAGGACATCAACATCTCCTACTCTACCAAGAAGGTTGTCGCACACGTTCCTCGCGTTGATGGACACTACGTCTTGCAGACCAAAACGACAACTTCAATGGCTGAATCTTTGGCCGAGAGTGATGACGAGGAGAGCAGCGATGCAGACTCAGATGAGGAAGGACATGTTGGAGCAGCGGAAGCAGTGGAAGCAGATGATTCGGCAACAAAACCGCAAGCAAATGCAGCCACCAGGGCTGTTCATTCTAGCCTGTGTACATCCTCCAGGAACCTGTGGCACAGGCGCTTTGGGCACGTGGCTCATCGCACATTGGAGCTCATGGGAAAGCAGGAGCTAGTGCGTGGGATGGAGCTAGGTGATGAGGTGGAGGGAGCGGAGATCATGTGTGAGCCATGCCTTCAAGGCAAGGCGAAAAAGAAACCCTTCAAGCGCAATGGAACGCGTGCTCT
>SZWC01000568.1:297524-316970 GCA_023375785.1 Penium margaritaceum | reverse complement strand
GCACCAGCCAGCAGGTTCAAGGAGCAGTTCACGCCTCAAAGTACCTCGGCAGCATTACGACGCAGATAGGGGTGAATGGACAGGCTTCAACTATTCATTCTTGGTTCAAGAGGAGCCAACGTCTGTCGCAGAGGCACTCACTCGGCCTGACAAAGCAGAGTGGGACGAAGCAATTCGCAGTGAACTCAGCTCCATTGAAGAGAATGGGACCTGGGTGCTGGTGGACAGACCTGCCGGGGCTCACGTTGTGGGGTCCAAGTGGGTGCTGAAAGTAAAAAGGAAACAGGATGGCAAGATAGACAAGTACAAGGCACGGGTGGTAGCAAAGGGGTTCTCCCAACGGCCTGGCGCAGAGTACGATGAGACCTTTGCCCCAGTTGTGACGTTTGCCTCCATCCGGTCAATGCTCGCCATTGCTGCTGCCGAGAACATGGAGGTCCACCAGATGGATGTCAAGACAGCCTTCCTTTACGGCAAACTTGACAAGGAGGTATTGATGGAGGTTCCGGAGGGGGTTGATGCTCCTCAAGGCAAGGTGTGTAGATTGGTGAAGGCACTCTATGGGCTAAAACAAGCGCCAAGACTTTGGTACCAGGAGATGGACACGTTCATGGCCAAGGAGTCCTTCATGCACTGCGACAATGACCCTAGCATGTACGCGCATGAGAGTGACAAAGGGACTATGTTGGTCGCCTTGTACGTTGATGACCTGATTCTATGCTCCTCTTCAACGCAGTTGCTAGACGATCTCAAGGGGCAGCTGAGTAGCAGATTCAAAATGAAGGACATGGGTCCTCTTGACTTCTATCTTGGAATTGCAATCAAGCGCGACAGAGTAGCAGGTACCATCAGCCTGAACCAGACAAAATACATCGACTCCATCCTCAAACAATACGACATGGCAGATTGCAAACCTGCCAGCACACCCATGAGCTCGGAGTGCAAACTCTCCACCTCCATGTCCCCATCGAATGAAGCGGAGAAAACTGACATGCTGGGCATCCCATATCAGTCTGCAGTGGGCAGTCTGATGTATGCCATGGTTGCCATCCGACCAGATATAGCCCATGCTGTTGGACAAGTGAGCCGGTTTGTGGCCAATCCGGTCCACTTCACTGGCAGGCCGTGAATCACATCATGCGCTACCTTCAGGGGACGCGGCACGTGGGGCTCCAGTTTGGAGGCATCGCTGGATCCGCATCACTCCGTCTCATGTTCTACACTGATGCTGATTGGGGAGCGAATATCGATGACAGAAAATCTACCTCCGGCTTTGTGTGTATGTTGAATGGAGGTGCAGTCAGTTGGGCAAGTCGCAAGCAGGAATGTGTCTCTTTGTCAACAGCTGAAGCTGAGTACATCGCCTTGGCTGAGGTGTGTAAAGAGATGTAGTGGCTATGAAGCTTGCTATCCGAGATGAAGGCACCACAGGCAACGGCAACGGTCATCAAGATTGACAACATGAGCGCCATTGACATGTCAAAGAACCCCGTCCTGTCCAGGCGCACAAAGCACATCGAGATCCGCTACCACTACGCTCGAGACTTGGTCTACAAGCAGACAGTGGAGCTCGAGTATGTCGGCACCAAGCTGAACCGGGCTGACATGCTTACAAAGCCATTGGACAAGGATCTCCACCAGGCGGGCAGGCAAGGTATCGGCATGGTCAACACAAGTGATGAAGAATGATGATGGAAACGGACGCAAGGTGCAATGGAGAGATTTGTTGAATATTTTTGCCCCTTGTTCAAGTCTTGTACGACGGATCAGGAATGCTCTGCCCCTTGTGGAGGTATGACCCCTGGATTTGTTGTAGGGTGACTCAACTATGCTCTGTCTCGTGTGAGATATGACCTGTGAGTACACCATGTAGGTGAGTGGTTAACTTGGCCATTTTGTTGATTTGGCCAAGTGAGAGGTCATGAGTTCGATCCTGGCTCCATGCACATCTTGTTGTTTTGGAAGCTTCCAAGAAAGAAAGTCCGTTGCTTTTGGGAAGCAACACGGCTGATCAGTCACCTTGGCGCAAGGATGCTTATGTGTCAAGCCCACAGTGCAAGTCTCTTGGTGATGTGGCAGGGTCAAGCCAGTTCTCAGGAATGTGCTTTTGAGTTCTAGGACTGGACAGCCAGCTATAAAAGGACTTGTCTTGCATGCTGATCAATTAACCCTTGCTTGATTCTCTCTTGCGTATTGACGACTTGAGCTCTTCTTGAGATGTAATGCTAAAGCGTTAGTACTCTTGAAGGTGAAGTGTATGCCTGATTAAGTTTGGGGTGCATGACACATGTCAACAAAGGAAGAAGGCCTAAAATCCTTTGTGAGCTTTTCGGTTTCGCGGCTTCTCTGCCAGAGGTGGTTAGCTCAGTAGCTAACACTAGGACGCAACTAGGCCGCACCTAGGGCGCAACTAGGACGCAACTAGGGTGCAGGAAGGACACAACTAGGACGCAACTAGGATGCAACTAGAGCACAACTAGGGCACAACTAGGGCGCAAGTAGGGTGCACATAAGAAAAAATAAGGGAGAAACTAGGGCACAACTAGGATACAACTAGGACGCAACTAGGTCGCAAATAGGACGCAAGTAGGGCGCAAGTAGGGTTCACCTAGGGTGTAGGATGACTGCAAGTAGGGCGCAACTTGGGCGCAAAAAGGGTGCCAGTAGGGCGCAAGTAGCGCGGAACTAGGGCACAACTAGGACACAACTAGTGCGTACCTAGGGTATACCTAGGGCACAACTAGGGTGCAACTAGGGCATAACTAGGGCACAACAGAGGTGCACGAGGGGTGCAATTGGGGTGCAACTGGGGCGTGACTGGGGCACAACTGGGGCGCAACTGGGGCGCAACTAGAGCACAACTAGTGCACATCTAGGACACAACTAGGGAGAAACTAGCGCACAACTAGAGAGAAACTTGGAAACAAGTACAGCCGAAATAGGGTGCAAAATGTGCCAAACTAAGGCGCAACTAGTGCGCAAGAAGGGCGCAACTAGGGCACAACTAGGACGCAACTAGGGCGTAACTAGGACGCAAGTAGAGCGTAACTAGATTGCAACTAGGGTAAAGCTAAAGCCCATCTGAGGCACAACTAGGCTTCAACTAGAGCACAATTAGGGCATAACTGAGGTACAAGTAGGGTGTAATAAGCACGCAACTAGGGTGCAAATAGGATGCAAACAGGGTGCAAGTAGGTCGCAAGTAGCGCACAAGTAGTAACAACTAGGGAGTAACTAGGGTGTAACTTGCATGCAAGTAGGGCACAAGTAGAGCACAAATAGGGTGCAACTAGGGCACAACTAGGGCGCAAGTAGGGTGCAAGTAGGGCGCAAGTAGCGTGCAAGTATTGTGCGACTAGGGCGCAACTAGGTGGAATGTAGGGTGTAACTAGGAACAAATAGGGTACAACTAGGGTGTAACTAGGGCTTAACTAGGACGCAACTAGGGGATAACTAGGGCGCATGTATGACGCAAGTAGGGTGCGAGTAGGGTGCAAGTAGGATGCAAGTAAGGTGTAAGTAGGGGAGAAGTAGGGTTCAACTAGGGCACAACTAGGACACAACTAGGACACAAATAGGGCACAACTAGGGTGCAAGTAAGGCGTAACTAGGGCGCAACAAGGGCGCAACCAGGGCACAACTAGGGCACAGCTGGACCGCAACTAGGGCTGAGCTAGGGCACAACCAGGGCACAACTAGGGTGCGACTAGGGTAAAAACAAGGGTGCAACTAGGGCACAAGTAGGGCGCAAGTAGGACGCAACTAGGATGCAACTAGGACACAACTAGGGCGCAACTAGGGTACAACTATAACACAAATTGGACCCAAGTAGGACGCAAGTATGGTGCAACTTTGGTACAACCAAGGTGCAACTAAGGTAGGAGTAGGGCCCAAGTAGGGCGCAAGTAGGGCGTAACTGATGTGCAACTACGGTGCAACTAGGGCAAAACTAGGGCGCAACTAGGGCGTAACTAGGGTGCAAGGAGGGCCCAAGTACGACGCAACTAGGACACAACTAGGGTACAAGAAGGGCGCATGTAGGATACAAATAGGGCATAAGTAGGGTATAACTAGGACATAAATAGGGTGCAAGGAGGGTGCAAGAAGGGCGTTACTAGGGCAGATTTAGGACGCAACCACGGTGCAACTAGGGCGCAAGTAGGGGGCAAGAAAGGCACAACTAGGGCACAACTAGGGCGCAACTAGGATGCAACTAGGGCACAAGTAGGGCACAAGTATCGCGCAAGTAGGGCGTAAGTATGGCACAAACAGGGTGCAACTTCGGCACAACTAGGGCGTAAGTACAGCACAAGTACGACATAAGTAGGGTGCAACTAGGGCGCAACTAGGGCACAAGTAGGGCGCAACTAGGGCCTAAGTAGGGTACAAGTAGGGTGTAACTAGGGCGTAACTAGGGCGCAAGTAGGGCGCACGTAGGGTGCAAGTAGAGTGCAAGTAGAGCACAAGTAAGGAGCAACTAGGGTGTAACTAGGGCGCAAGTAAGGAGGAAGTAGGGCACAAGTAGGGTGCAAGTAGGGCACAACTAGGGTGCAACTAGGGTGCAACGAGGGAGCAACTAGGGAGTAAGTAGGGTGCAACTAGGACGGAAGTAGGGTGTAAGGAGGGCACATGTAGGGTGCAACTAGGGCACAACTAGGACGCAACTAGGGCACAACTGGGGTGCAAGTAGGGCGCAAGGAAGGCGCAACTAGGGCGTAACAAGGACGCAACTTGTGCGTAACAAGGGCGCAACTAGGGCACAACTAAGGCACAAGTAGGGCGCAAGTAGGGCGCAATGAGGGTGCAACTAAGGCGCAACTAGGGCGCAACTAGGGCGCAACTAGGGCATAACTAGGGCGCAACTAGGGCGCAACAAGGGTGTAAGTAGAGCACAAGTAGTGTGGAAGTAGGGCGCAAGTGGGTCGCAACTAGGGCACAACTAGGGTGTAACTAAGGTACAACTATGGTGCAAGTAGGGCACAAGTAGGGTGCAACTAGGACGCAACTAAAAGGTAACTATGGCGCAACTAGAACATAAGTAGAGCGTAAGTAGTGCACAACTAGTGCGCAAGTAGGCCGCAAGTAGAGCGCAAGTAGGGCGCAACATGGGTGCAACTAGGACGCAACTAGGGCGCAAGTAGGGAACAAGTTCGGGGCAAGTAGGGCAAAAGTAGGGCACAACTTGGGCGCAAGTCGGGTGCAACTAGGGCACAAGAAGGGCACAACCAGGGCACAACTAGGGCGTAACTAGGGCGTAAGTAGGGCACAAGTAGGGCGCAAGTAGGGTACAAGTAGGGCACAAGAAGGGTGCAACTAGGACGCAACTAGTACACAACTAGGGCAAAACTAGGGCTCAACTAGGCTACAAGTAGGGCGCAATTTTAGGGTACAATGAAGGCATAAGTAGGGCGCAACTAGGATGCAACTAGGGTGCAAGTACGACGCAAGTAGGGCATAAGTAGGGCGCAACTAGTGTGCGACTAAGACACAACTAGGACACAACTAGGGTGCAACTAGGGTGCAAGTAGAGCAAGAGAAGGGCACAACTAGGGTACAACTATGGTGCAACTATGGCACAACTAGGGCACAAGTAGGGCCCAAGCAGGACGCAAGCAGGGTATAACAAGGGCGCAACTTAGGTGCAACTAAGACGCAAATAGGGCGTAAGTAGGACGCAAGTAGGGCACAACGAGGGTACAACTAGGGTGTAACAAAGGTGCAACTAGGGCGCAAGTAGGGTGCAAGTACGACACAACTAGGGCGCGACTTGGGCATAGCTGCGGCGCAACTAGGGCGCAAATAGGGCACATATAGGGTGCAACTAGGACAGAACTAGGGTGCAACTAGGGTGCAACTTGGGCGCATGTAGGGCGCAAGTAGGGCGGAACTAGGTCGCAACTAGACCGTAACTTGGGCGCAACTTGGACGCAAGTAGGACAAAAGTAGCGTACAAGTAGGGAACATATAGGGTGCAAGTAGGGCGCAACTAGGACACAACGAGGCCACTACTAGGGCGCAACTATGGCGTAAGTACGGCGCAGATAGGGTGCAACTAGGGTGTAACTAGGCTGCAACTAGAGCACAACTAGAGTGCAGCTAGGGCACAAGTAGGGCCCAGGTATCGTGAAACTAGGGACAAACTAGGGTGAAACTAGGGTGCAACTAGGGCCCAAATAGGACACAATTAGGTCACAATTAGGGTTTGACTAAAGTGCAAGATGGGCGCAAGTAGGGCGCAACTAGGGTGCAAAAAGGGTACAAGTAGGGTGCAACTAGGGCGCAACTAGGGCGCACAAGGGGGCGTACCTAGGCTGCAATTAGCGTGTTACTAAGGTGCAACAGGGGCGTAACTCGGACACCATTGGGATGCAAGTGGGGCGCAACTAGGACGTAACTTAGGCGCAATTGGGATGAAACTAGGCGCAACTAGGGCGTAACTAAGACGCAAGTAGGGAGCAACTAGTGTACAATTAGTGAACAACTTGGGCACAAGTACGGCAAAATAAGGGTGCAGCAAGTGCCAAATTTACGCGGAACTAAGGCACAACTAGTGTACAAGTAGGGCGCAACTAGGGCGCAACTAGGGCGTAACTAGGGAACAACTAGCACACTAATAGGGTGCAACTAGGGCGCAACTAGGTCGCAAATAGGGCAAAGCTAGTGTGCAACTGACGCGCAACTAGGGCTCAATGAGGGCTCAATTAGGGTGCAACTAGGGTGCAAGTAGGGTGCAACTAGCGTGCAACTAGGGTGCAACTAGGACGCAAGCAGGGTGCAAGTAGGTCGCAAGTAGGGCACAAGTAGGGTGTAACTAGGGTCCATCTAGGCTGCAACTAGGGTGCAAGTAGGTCACACGTAGAGCGCAAGTAGGACACAACTAGGGCACACCTAGGGTGCAACTAGGGTGCAACTAGGGCGTAACTGGGGTGCAAGTAGGGTGCAAGGAGGGCACAGGGAGGGCACAAGTAGGGCGCAAGTAGGGCGCAACTAGGGTGTAACTAGGGTGCAACTAGGGCACAAGTAGGGCCCAACTAAGGCACAACTAGGGCATAACTAGGGCACAACTAGGGCGCATGTAGGATGCAAGTAGGGTGCAAGTAGGGTACAAGTAGGACACAAGTAGGCCGCAAGTAGGGCGCAACTAGGGCGCAACAAGGGTGCAAGTAGGGCGCAACTAGGGCGCAACTCGGGTGCAACTAAGGTGCAACAAGGGCACAACCAGGGTGCAACTAGGGCGCAACTAGGGCATAAGTAGGGCATAAGTAGAGTGCAACTAGGGCACAACTAGGACGCAACTAGGACGCAAGTAGGATAGAAGTAGGGTGCAACTAGGGTACAACTAGGACACAACCAGGGTGCAACTAGGGCGCAACTAGGACGCAAGTAGGGGGTAAGTAGGACGCAAGTAAGGTGCAAGTAGGGCGCAAGTAGGACGCAGCTAGGGCGTAACCAGGACGCAACTAGGATGAACTAGGGTGAAAGATGGTTGCAACTTGGGCGCAACTAGGGCGCAAATAGGGCGGAAGTAGGGCGCAACTAGGGTGGTACTAGGACGTAAGTAGGATGCAAGTAGGGTACAATTTGGATGTTGGCCGAAGTAGGATGCAAGTAGGACACAAGTAGGGTGCAACTAGGGCGCAAATCAGGTGCAAGCAAGGCGCAAGGAGGGTGCAAGTAGGGCACAAATAGGGCGCAACTAGGGTGCAACTAGGGTGCAACTACGATGCATTAGGGCGTAACTAGGTTGCAAGTAGGACGCAAGTAGAACACAAAAATGGTGCAACTAGGACACAACTATAGCGCAAGTAGGGCGCAAGTAGGACGCAAGTAGGGTGCAAGTAAGGCGCAACTAGGGCATATGTAGGGTGCAACTACGGTGTAACTTGGGCTGAAATAGGGTGCATGTAGGGCACAACTAGGGTACAACTAGGAAGGAACTAGGGTACAACTAGGGCGTAACTAGATTGCAAGAAGGGCACAAGTAAGGCGCAAGTAGGGTGCAACTAGGGTGCAAGTAGGGCACAAGTAGAGTGCAAGTACGATGCAACTAGGGTGCAACTAGGGTCCAACTAGGACGCAACTAGGGCCCAAGTACGGCGCAAGTACAACACAAGTAAGGCGCAACTAGGGCAAAACTAGGAGGCAAGTAGGGCGCAACAAGGGCGCAAGTAGTATTTAGGGAGAAACTATTGGGCAACTAGGGTGCATCTAGGGCACAAGAGGGGCGCATGAAGGATGTTAGTAGGGCGCAAGTAGGGCGCAAGAAATGCGCAAATAGGGCACAACTAGGTTGCAACTAGGACGCAAGTAGGGCGCAAGAAGGGTACAAGTAGAACAAACATAGGGTGCAAGTAAGACGTAACAAGGGTGTAACTAGTGCGCGACTAGGGTACAACTAGGTTAGAAATAGGATGCAAGTAAGGTATAACTATGGCGTAACTTGGGGGAAACTAGGACGCAAGTAGGGCGCAACTAGACCACAACTAGGGTGCAAGTAGGGCGTAAGTAGGGTGCAAGTAGGATGCAAGTAAAGCACATGTAGGGCGCAGTTAGGGCCCAAGTAGGGCGCAAGTATGGCGCAAGTATGGCGCAACTAGGGCACAACTAGGGTGCAAGTAGGACGCAAGTAAGTTCAACTAGGGGACAACCAGGGTACAACAAGGGCCCAACTAGGGCGTAACTAGGACACAATTAGTTCGTAACTAAGGTGCAACTAGGGTGCAACTAGGGCACAAGTAGGGCGCAAGTGGGGCACAAATAGGGTGCAACTATGGTGCAAGTACCGCGCGGGTAAGGTGCAAATAGGAGGAAACTACGGCATAAGTAGGGCAGAAGAAAGGCAGAATAAGGGTACGACTAGGACACAAGTAGGGACAACTAGGGTGCAACTATGGTACAACTAGGGTTCAAGTAGGGCGAAAGTAGGGTGCAACTTGGGCACAACTACGGCACAACTACGGCGCAACTAGGGCGCAAAGTAGGGCGCAAAAAGGACGCAACTAGGATGCAACTAGGGCACATATTGGGTGCATCTAGGGCGCGAGTAGGGTGCAAGTAGGGCACAAGTAGGGCATAACTAGGGCACAACTAGGGCACAAGTAGGGCGCAACTAGGGCGCAAGTAGGGCGCAAGAAGGGCACAACTCGAACTCAACTAGGACACAACCAGGGCACAAGTAGGACGCAAGTAGGGTGCAACTAGGGCGCAACTAGCTCGCAACTAGGACGCAACTAGAGCGTACGAACAGTATAACTAGGGCACAACTAGGGCACAACTAGGGCACAACTATGGTGCAACTAGGGACTAACAAGGGCGCAAATAGGGCACAAGTAGAGTGCAAGAAGGGTGCAACTAGAGAGCAAGTGGGGTATGAGTAGGGTGCAACTAGGGCAAAAAAAGGGCTCAAGTAGGATGCAACTAGGACGCAACTAGGGCACAACTATGGCGCAAATAGGGTGCACCTCGGGCGCAACTATGGTACAACTTGGGCGCAACTAGGGCGTAATACAAGTGCAACTAGGGCGCAACTAGGGTGTAATTGGGACGCAATTCGGGCGCAACTAGGGTACAACTAGGGTGCAACTAAGGTGCAAGTAGGGCATAACTAGGGCGCAAGTAGGACACAACTAGGACGCAACTAAAGGTCAACTAGGGCGCAAGTAGGAGGCAAATAGGGTGCAAAATGGGCGTAACTAGGGTGTAACTAGGGCTCAAGTAGGGCGCAACTAGGGTGCAACTAGGGTCTAGCTAGTACCCAACTGAGGCACAACTAGGGCGCAACTACGGTACAGCTAGGGCGCAAGTAGGGAGAAAGTAGGGCAAAGCTAGGGCACAACTAGGGCCTTATTAGGGCACAAGTAGGGCGTAAATAAGGGCGCAACTGGGGTTCATTAGGGTGCAACTAGGACACAAGTAGGGGGCAAGTAGGGCCCAAGTACAGCTTAAGTAGGGCGCAACTAGGGCATAACTAGGGTGCAACTAGGGCGCAAGGAGGACGCAAGCAGGGCACCAATAGGATGCATCGAGGACACAACTAGGGTGCAACTAGGGCATAAATAGGGTGCAAGCATGTGGCAACTAGGGTACAACTAGGGCGTATCTAGCACACAACTAGGGCGCAAGTAGGAAGGAAGTAGTGTTCAACTAGGGTGTAACTAGGGCACAACTAGGGCGCAAATAGGGCACAACTAGGATGCAAGTAGGGCGCAAGAAGGCCCCAAATAAAGCACAAGTAAGGCACAAATAGGGTGCAACTTGGGCGCTACTAGTGCGCAAGTAGGGCAAAAGTAGGGCACAACGAGTGTACAAGTAGGGCGTATCTAGGGCGCAACTTGGACACAACTAGGGTGCAAGTAGGGCATAATTATGGAAAAAGTAGGGTAGAACGATGGCCCAACTAGGCCGCAACTAGGGCGCAAGCAGGGCATAGGTAGGGTCCAAGTAGGGCGCAAGTAGGGCGCAACTAGGGCATAACCAGGGCACAACTAGATCGTAACTAGAGTGCAAGTAGGACATAAGTAGGGCACAAGTAGGACGTAAGTAAGGTGCAAGTAGGGTGCAGCTAGGGCACAACTAGGGGGCAAGAAAGGCGCAAGTACGTCATAACTAAGATGCAGCTAGGACGCAAGTAGGGTGAAAATAGGGAACAAGGGGGAAACCAGGACACAACTAGGCCACAACTTGGTGCCAACTAGAGAGTAACTAGGGCGCGACTATGGTGTAACTAGGTCGCAACTAGGGCGCAACTAGGGCATAAATAGGGCACAAGCAGGGCAAAAGTAGGGTGCAACTACGGCGCAAGTAGGGCGTAACTGCGGCAAAACTACGGTGCAATGAGGGCGCAGTAAGGCAAAACTAGGGTGTGAGTAGGGCACAGGTAGGGCACCACTAGGGCGCAACTACGGCACAAGTAGGGTGCAAGTAGGGTGCAAGTAGGTCATAACTAGGGTGCAGTAAGGGCACAATAAAGGTGTAACTAGGACAGAAGTAGGGCACAAGTAGGACGCAAGTAGGGTGCAACTAGGGCACAAACAGGCACAAACAGGGTGCAAGCAAGGCGCAAGTAGGGCGCAACTAGGGCGTACTAGGGCGCAACTTAGTCGCAAGTAAGGCACAAGTAGGGCGCAACTAGGTCCAAAATGGGGCGTAACTAGGGCACAATTAGGGCACAAGGAGGGCGCAAGAAGGGCGCAACTAGGGCGCAACTAGGGCATAACTAGGGCGCAACTAGGGTCCAAGTAGGGTGCAAGAAGGGCGCAAGTAGGAAGCAACTAGGCCGAAACTAGGGCGCAACTCTGACGCAAGTAGGACGCAAGTAGGGTGCAACTAGGGTTGAAGTAGGGTGCAACTAGGGCGCAACAATGGCACAACTAGGGCGCAAGTAGGGCGTAAGTAGGGCGCAAGTAATGGTGCAACTAGGACGCAACTAGAAACAACTAGGGCACAACTAGGATGCAAGTAGGGCACAAGAAGGGCACAAGTAGGATGCAAGTCGGGTGCAAGTAGAGTGCAACTGCGGCACAAACTAAGGCACAAGTGGGGTGCAAGTAGGGCGCAAATACGGCGCAACTGGGGTGCAACTAGGGTGCAACTGGGATGCAACAAGGGCATAAGCAGGGCAAAAGTAGGGCACATCTAGCACGCAACTAGGTGAAACTAGGACGTAACTAGGACGTAAGGAGGGCGCAAGTAGTTTTGCATGTAGGGCGCAAGTAGTGCACAACTTGGGTGCAAATAGGGTGCAACTAGGGCGGACGTATGGCGCAAGTAGGACCCAAGTAGGGCACAACTAGGGCGTAAGTAGGGCACAAGTAGGGTGCAACTAGGGCGCAAATAGGTCGCAACCATGGTGCAACTAGGATGCAACTAGGACGTAGCTAGTGCCCAAGTGAGGCGCAACTAGGGTGCAACAAGGACGCAACTAGGGTGTAACTAGGGCGCAACAGCGGCATTTGCGTCTTAGTTTTGGGTCCCTAGTCTTGGAGTCGATTCGGGTTGCCCTTTCAGACATGAAAGTGGGTACGACACCAGGACTTCCCAAAAGGTCACCCATCCCAATACTGTTGTGGCCAATGGGCGGAGTGCGAATGGGATCCGGAGTTGTAGCCCAAGGTATGACAGGTTCTTCTTTCCCTACTGGTTTTTTCAAGCCTGTTCCCTTGGCTGTGGTTTCGCTTTATAGTAGATGGGGACGGTGGTAATTTTGTTAATCCATTTATGCACATCAATAATTAGATGACAAGGCATTTAGCTACCTTAATAGATTTGTAATGACTCCCGCCGTTTATCCGCGCTTGGCTGACATTCTCCACTTTCAGAGCACTGGGCAGAAATCACATTGCGTCAACATCCGTTGGGACCATCGCAATGCTTTGTTTCGATTGAACAGTCGGATTCCCCTTGTCCGCTTCAGTTCTGAGCCGGTTATTCAGTCCCTAGGGAAATCCTCCTCCGAGAGGGAAGCGTTCCGCGCCCGTCGGCTAGTCGGCACGCGGCGGTCCGCCCTCGTGCAGGAGCAGCTCAGGCAGACCGCTGACAGCCTGTGGTGTCAAAGCGTGGACACCTAGGCCCAACCCTCAAAGCCAATCCTTTTCCCAAAGTTACAGATCTATTTTGCTGACTTCCCTTGCCTACATTCTTCCATCGACCAGAGTTTGTTCACCTTGGAGACCTGATGCGGTTATGAATATGACCGGGCATGAATGGTATCCATTCCTTCGGATTTTCAAGGGCGGTCGGGGGCGCACCGGACACCGCGAGACGTGCGATGCTTTGCCAGCCGCTGGACCCTATCTCCGGGTGATCCGTTTTCAGGGTGGGCGGGCCATTAAAAAGAAAAGAGAACTCTTCCCGGGGCCACCGCCGACGTCTCTGTACTTGCTCGCGTCGCCGCCAGCCGCCGCGTCCCTGTTCGGGATTATTGACCCGATTCCCTTTCGATGGACGGTGCGAATCGTGCACGTGACACAGAGTTGCCCCATCTCTTAGGGTCGACTAGCCCATGTCCAATTGTTGTTCACATGGAACCTTTCTCCAGTTCATTCTTCAAAGTTCTCATTTGAATATTTGCTACTACCACCAAGATTTGCACACGGGGCCACTTCACCCGAGCTCACGACCCAGGCTATGCGGCGAACCCCGCGTCCTCCTACTCATCGGGGCCCCTCATTCGCCCCAATGGCTGAGCATAGGCCGCGCGCTTCAGCGTCATCCACTTTTTGGGCTATAAGATTCGGCAGGTGAGTTGTTAGCAGATTTCGACTTCCATGACCACCGTCCTGCTGTCTTAATCAAGAAACACCCTTTGTGGGATCTAGGTTAGCGCACAGTTGAGTGCCATAGCCTGGCTTTCGGTTCATCTCTCCTCGCCAGTTCAGCTTACCAAAAATGGCCTACTTGGAGCTCCCATTTGGTGGCGGGGTTCACTTAAGCAACCCGGGCGTCTTGCTCACTCAAAATTTTAGAATCGGATGAGGGAGCTTCTTCCATGAGGCCGCTAATCATTCGCTTTACCTGACAAAACTGATCTGAGCTCCAGCTATCCTGAGGGAAACTTCGAAGAAACCAGCTACTAGATGGTTCGATTTGTCTTTTGCCCCTATATCCAAGTCTTACGAATGATTGGCACATCACTATTGCTATGAGACTCTACCAGATTTTCCTCTGGCTTCGCCCTGCTCAGGCATATTTCACCATCTTTCAGGTCCCAACAGGCACGCTCCGACTCAAACCTTTCACAGAAGATCATGGTTGGCCGATAGTGCACCCCCACGGAGGAGACGATCCCCCTGCTCAGGTTACTTGCGCCCACGGGTTTGCCACCTGCCGACTCGCTCACATGTTAGACTCTTTGGTCCGTGTTTCAATACGGGTCATACGGAAGCATCGCGCCAGTGCCATGAGGTGCCGAGGCCCACCCAAAAGGGAGCGTGCTTTGTCCTCGGCCCCCACCGCGACATGCAAAAGCTTTCTCCCGCGGCGAGAGCCCGCGCTGGCCAGCGCCCCGTGCCGACTGTGGACCAGTCACCCTGTCCGCTTGTGGCCGGGGTGCATCCATTGCCGCCATACCCTTAACCCTCAACAATTCCAAGCACTTGTTAACTCTCTTTCCAAAGTTGTTTTCATCTCTCCCTCATGGTACTTGTTCGCTATCGGTCTCTCGCCTGTATTTAGCTTTAGATGGAGTTTACCACCCAAATAGGGCTGCATTCCCAAGCAAACCGACTCGTGAATAGCGCTTCGTGGTGCGACAGGGTTCGGGGTCGACGGGGCTCTTACCCTCTCTGACGTCTCATTCCAGAGAACTTGGGCCCGGTCCGCCGCTGAAAACGCTTTGATAGACTACAATTCAGAGACACGAGATTCCAGATTTTCAAGTTGGGCTCTTCCTGCTTCGCTCGCTGGTAATAGGGGAATCCTAGTTTGTTTCTTTTCCTCCACTTAGTAATATGCTGAAATTCAGTGGGTGCTCCTGCCTGACTTGAGGCCAAAGGGGGAAGCGGAGGACGGCGGACGCAAGCGCCTCCGACCACAAGAACTTGCGCCGTATCCCGTGGTTCCGTATCGGGTGCCACGGCCAGGACGCATTGACTAGCGTCGCGTTGTCCACGCCGGGTGCATCTGTCCGGGCATCCCACTGCCTTCCAGCCGGCTCCCACGGCCATGAAAGTACCCCTCAGACATCCGGGGGCCGCACGGTATGGAAGGCGGCCATCTTCCAGCCGTGAGTCACGTCCCTTGAAAGGGGGGAGAGGGGGGCGATGGGGGTGTTCCTCGGCCGAAGCCTCGGGCGCAATGTGCGTTCAAGGATTCGATGATTCACGGAATTCTGCAATTCACACTATGTCTCGCATTTCACTGCGTTCTTTATCATTATGAGAGCCAAGATATCCGTTGTTGATAGTTGTTTATTGTTTTCTTTGTTGGGCCACGAGGACCATGGTTCATAATCAGGGTTGTTGGAGCCGTTGCGCACGGGGCGCGAGGGCAGGTCATGGGTTGTGTGGCCCGTTCCCGCCAGGGAAGTACGAGACCAGTGCGACAGGGCCGCTCAGGCTTTTGTGTTATGACCCAACGGAGGATTACAGAAAATCTTGTTATGACTTATCCTTCTTCTAAATGTTAAGGTTTAATAAACCTCACAATGTCGTCGACGGCAAACCGTCAGCGTTGCCGTAATCCGAAAACTTCACCGGATCATGCAATCGGTCGGAGTGACGGCCGGTGTGTACAAAGGGCAGGGACGTAGTCAAGACAAGCTGATGTATCGCGCTTACTAGGTATTTCTCACTGAAGATTAATAATTGCAATAATATATCCCCATCATGATGAAATTTCAGAGGTCTCCTGAACCTTTTGATTCATGAGTGAGCTCGTTGAATTCATCAAAGTAGCACGTGTGCGGCCCAGAACATCTAAGGGCATCACAGACATGTTATTGCCTCAAACGTCCAACCAGCTAAACGCCGATAGTCCCTCGAAGAAGTTGGCCGCGAACACAAATGTTCGCGTAACTATTTTTGCAGGCTGAGGTCTCGTTTGTTAACGAAATTAACCAGAAAATTCACTTTACCAACTGAGAACGGCCATTCACCACCATCCATAGAATAAAAAAAGTGCTCTCCATCTGTCAATCCTTATTATGTCTGGACCTAGTAAGTTTCCCCGTGTTGAGTCAAATTAATTTGCAGGCTCCACACCTAGTGGTCCCCTTTCAGTAATTCCTTCAAGCTTTAGCCTTGCAACTATACTCCCCCCGGAACCCAAAAACTGTGATTTCTCATAAGGTGCTGGCGGAGTCATCAAAGTACTCAAGATGTAATGACGTGAATCCTTTTTGTTATATTCCTGTTGCCCACCATACAAATAGAATTAATTAGGGCATGCAGGCCCATGCAAAAACCGTCATGAGCTCTGCGTGTGAGAGGCAGACAGTGAAGGCCAAACCTGGCTAAGTCTGAAACACATTAAGAACAAGGAGAAAGTACAATGAACCCTATTGAGAGCTTATGTACTGGGGACAAGCGGCTAGCCCACTAGGCCCCGTCATCCCCATCACGCCAAAAGGCACGCACCGGGAATACACGTGTTACAGAACATGAAACCACACAATGGATGTCCCCTGAGCCACCGGAACGATCAACCGTGTGCCCGGGTCCCAACCCACGAGAAAATATGCAATATACCTCATACTCATCGAGATTCTACGGTGAAACACAAGCATTACTGGCTAGCCAATCTAGGCAAGTTTAGGCCTCCTGAGACGTCGAAACATATCACCGGACGTCCGGATCTCAGCCACATGCAAGTTATACACCTTTGATCACGAATCATTACTAGGTCTCCCTGGGCACTGGCACAGACCACCAACTGCTCGGGTCTCAACCACTGAGACTGAACGAGCAGTGTCTCAAACACACAGAATCAGCGTCCAGTCAACACAACACGCTTTCCGAGTCTCGGAAGCGACACTAATACCATCGGGTCTCCTCGTCACACCAGTACAATCCACAGAGAAAAGTCTCCTAGCTCCGGAAAAACCAACCAGGCTGCCGGAACGCATTGGTCGTGTTTTGCCGGCAATTTCGTATGTGCTGGAGGCCCGCTGTGTCGTCACGCTCTCCTTTACCCTGTACCATCAACGTGGCGTATATGGGTAATCTTTCTCCATCGCTCGTGACTTGTGGAAGCCACATAAACCAACACATACTTGACTTATGAACCCAGAAAAAGTTGCAGTCAAAGATGGAAGTGTGTCCATATTGTCTTGCGGATGAAACCATTGGGCACTGTTTCCTCTTACTTAATAAACTTCATGGCCTTACTTTATGCCAAGATCATCTTTACTAAGACCTTCCGATCCTCTTCATATATTCATCAGCCCCTTTGAACGTTTAACCTACAATTCAGCCTCGATGGTGACATGTTTTACTCTCTTTCACCTTACATGGCTAGATCATTGGGCACAACCTCACTCTTCTCCGACACACAAACTATTTGCCACGTTTTTGTTTATCCTTCAACATCATTTTTGGCTTGTCTCCTCCTAATTCACAGCTCGCCGTCCCAAAAAGGTCAAAATGTTGTTGCTGTCCTTTGAGTCGGACTTTTTTTCGCTCCATTGGTGTACGTAATTCCTTAGTAAAATAACCTCGTCGCCATTTATTTCTCTCTTATGCTGTCACTCTCTAGTGGAGACATCCCCACATCCATCTTTTCACGCCATAAACCTCACCTTGGGGTGCCGGATGGAACTCCCAGGCGACTTTTGGTGCCGAGTTAGCCCCCCCGCCTCCCGCCTCAGTCGGTCACGACCAGGGGCCCGAAAAAAGCTGTAAACTCTTCAGGTTCGCCTCCCCGATGGCCGAAAAGGCGATTCAAAAGTCCGCGGCAGTGTGCTCCATGGTCCGCAGGTCGCATCGGGGCTGGGTGTGCGGCTGATACAAAGCTGCCGCCCACCCTTCCCTGCCGGACCCTGGCGAGAACGGATCACCGCCCACGTTCGCTCACAGACGACGCCAAGTTCGTTCCTGCCGTTGTCATCGCGACAACAGTGACGTCGCCGTTCTAGCATTCACCCAACTGTCCCCTAGTGTCAACGGGCAATGTGGCTGCCAGTGCGGCCTTCCTGGCCCGCCGAACCAACCGTGACTCCCACCGCTCTCTCTCATACCGCTGCACTGGTGCAGGAAGTTGGTGGTCTCGTGGTCCAGAGTTCAGCGGGCGGGCAGGCGTGGGCTTCTGCGACTGACGACTTCGCGTTCACATGGCAACTGCTTGTCCCGTCTAAGTAGCTGCTCAGACGATGTTAGCTGAACGTCTTGATCTGACGTTCAAACGTTCAGCGTAGGCGGCTTCTTACTTTTTTCCAGCCGTTCTCATTTTGGTCTCGTCATCACTGTCGCGGTCCACAAGCTCCTCACACTGGTGTACAACCGCACTGGAGCCCTGGGATTTGGCATCTGGCGCCTGGCAAGATGTTGCGGCCCAAGTACGTCCTGCCGCTGTACAACAGCGCGCGTGCGGCTTTTTTGGCGGGAACCGCGCATGGCGGATCGGCCATCCCTCCTCCTACCGCCCCGTTTCAAGCCGACACAGCAGCGCAGCAGCAGCAGCAGTTGCATTCCGTGCCCGGGGTGCATGGCCAGGGAAGTAGTAGCCCGGCAGCAGAGTCGTCGCAGCAGCACAGCAGCAGTTTCATCGGAGGGCAGGATGCTTCCGCAGCTGCCAGCGTGCCTGCACTGCCAGCTGGACGCGACCCACCGATTACTGCTACTCCGGCCGACAACGTCAACACCAGCGCTGATTCCAGTCGCCAACAACATCAGAGGGAGTGCAACGACGAGGACGGCGGCAGGCGTCGAGCGCCGCTGTATGCCTTCCCTGCCTCTGTTGCCGCCGTCCTCTCCGATCCCATTCCTGCAGCTGTCTACTCGCCGTGCTCGGTGATCGCCTCACCAGCGAGGGCGAGGCAGCAGCAGCAGCTGCTACCGCCCGTATCAGAACAGCTGTTCCGGCAGCATCAGCTGCTGCCTGTGGGGTTCTTCTCTCTGCGTGCGCTTTCTTCTGCCCAAAAGTCCGCTGCTGCGGCATCGCCCGCTGCTGGGCACGGTGTCAGCACCAACAACAACAACAGGCGTTCCCATGCAGGAGGGAAGTCGCTGGAGGTAGAAGAAAGGGACACTAGGCCAAGCGCAGGAGCCAACCCTTTTCCAGGCGTTGCGGCAGATGCTGCTTCAGATGCCCCCCGTGCTGCCGCTTCTGCGGTGGCATGTGGCCAGGGAGCCTCCGCTCCTGCTTCTGCTTCTGCTTCTGCTTCTGCCATGAGGAGTGTGCTTGAGTGTCGGGAGGTTGAATCGGCTGCCCACCATGTTGCGCCCTCCAGCCTGTTGAGCGAAGCTGGGACGGCGGACACGGGGCAGCGTGCAGTCGGCCAGCAGCAGCAAGGCACTGGCCGTGCTGCCAATAGCGCGCTCGGAGACATAGAAGGTGAGTTCCTGCGAAGGTTGTCGGTGGCCAGTGAAAGTGTGGCTGCCCTGTAGGTGGATGTCCATCCATTCCATCCGCATGGGATGCCAGCCGCGGTATTCCGTATGTGTGTGTGCCTGTTCACCTCCTCTTGTCTCATGAAGCGTTGATAAGTTTGTTCCGTGTGCCTACAAGTCCCGGAGGGTCCCGGAGTCCCTCATTGTTCTGTGGAGCACCGCAGTGTCTCAAGCCGTGGACAGCAATGCCACAAGTCTTCCTATTCCACTTTGCCGGCAGACCATGTAGCCTGCTGTGAAGAATACTTCCTTCAGAGCAGGCTACATGGTCTGCTGTGAAGAATACTTCCTTCAGAGCAGACTACATGGTCTGCTGTGAAGAATACTTCCTTCAGAGCAGGCTACATGGTCTGCTGTGAAGAATACTTCCTTCAGAGCAGGCTACATGGTCTGCTGTGAAGAA
>SZWC01000568.1:218779-259015 GCA_023375785.1 Penium margaritaceum | reverse complement strand
GTCACTGTCACTGTCACTGTCACTGTCACTGTCACTGTCACTATCACTGTCACTGTCACTGTCACTGTCACTGTCACTGTAACTGCCACTGTCACTGTCACTGTCACTGTCACTGTCACTGTCACTGTCACTGTCACTGTCACTGTCACTGTCACTGTCACTATCACTGTCACTGCCACTGTCACTGTCACTGTCACTGTCACAGTGTATCACATCACATCACAATCACATCGCATCGCATTGCACCACAGAACATCACATCACAGGAGAGAATAAGTGCGTGCATGCTCGCACACATTGCATGCATCGCATTGCATTGCACCACATCACAACGCATCGTACCAACAACCACTTTTGCGGTGAATGGTGTAACACCGATGAACTTGACGGCCGATCTGGTGATGGGCTCCTCGGCCTCGGTAAGCCCTTTGCCTTTGCCACAGCCCGTTGGGTCAACACCAAGCACGATGGGAGGCACCGGCTGACAAGCGCGAATCAACAAAGACTGTACCAGAAATTTTTGGGAGGCAAGAGCCTCAACATCCATCTGCTCCAACAGATCAACGCGATGATGGAGGAGTTTCGATTTTCCCATGGGCGTGAAGCAATGGTTATTGAGAGAAATTTGTAACTCTCAAGCAAACCTTTGATTCGATCGGTGCTGAAAAATTGCCCCTCCGCATGCCCAAGTGCGGCGCCGGGAGGCGTCGACGAGCCGCCAGAAAGTGGAAACTCCGCGCCGGCGGATCTGGCGACTCTAGGATTACTGGAATCCTAAAAGAGACGATTGCCCCGTAAATTTGACAGGTCGCTCAATCCGGTGGAAGTTGTTTCGTCGGAATCAGATAAGTATCGAGGGAGATATGGCCTTCCAAAGTTGGGGTGTACGCAGCGGCTCTGGGAGCCGGCTGCGACTCGAAATCCGGTCGATAATCGACCGGACCGGGTAACAAAGTTACCGTCTGGAGAAATTGCTCCGATAGGCCTGCCGAGGCGTCCGGTGGATGATCCACCTGATCCGGCGGATCATCCACCAGATCCAGTAGTGCAGGTTGTTACTGAGGGACTTAGCCAAAAACCTGGCTCGACGTCCATAACTCAGTAGTACATTTTGTTACTCGGGGACGGTCAAAATTCGGACTGCAGGTCCACGGACAGGTTTCGAACCTCGTCACACCCCATCACCAAACGTGACCCAAAAGTGGGGAGGGTGCGTGGAAACCGTGCAGGGGACACCCACACCATGTGCAATGGGATATGCGCCTTGGGAAAAGCGCTTCGCACGTGAAGGAAGGCGCCACGGCGAGTGGCGGCGTCAGGCTTCTGTGGTGGGTGAGACCTGCGCTTTGGCAAGCATAACTTGGGCTACGCTTGACTGCGTTATTCCCTTCGCAAACTGACTGTCTCTAAATTCCTGCTCACATAGCGTGAGGCGACCAGAAAGCTCACACTCATTCTCAGATTCGCCCAAAACAGTAGACGTGAACCAATAGAGTCTATCAAACCAACGTCAGGTCCGCACTACGTGGATCTATCCTGACAAAGGGTTATGTGCCCACGGATCTGATAGCCTCCATCGTTCACGTCTTCCGCAGCGCACGGGATCATCATCTTGGACATCGCCGTGAAGTTCTGAGAACTTGTCGGAGTAGCAGCTGCGCACATGGCGCAGAAGTAGACGCAGCCCATTCAGAAGTATGCGGGCGGCCCGGGCTTCCGGCTATCGAGGTGGCAGTTTGAGCTGCACCTCTCGCATAAGGGCTGCTGGATGTTATGTTGGGAAAGGAGGTGCTCACAGAGGCGACTGCTACAGACGCGGAGAAGCAGGCCTTCGAAAAGAAGAACACGGAGGCGCTCATGCTCCTGGTGTCCAGGACGGTCGAGTCGCAGTGGCGCTACTTCCAAGGCTGCAAGCTAGCAGCCGAAGCTTGGCAAAAGCTCTACGCCATCCACCAATCCAAGTCGCTCGCGAAAAAAATCTTCACGATGAAGCGGCTCCTCGCGGTGAGAATCGAGGAGGGAGATGATGTCATCTCCACCATGCAGCAGATCAAGTCGCTCGCCTCGCAATGCAACGACGTGGGGTGGAAGATCGACACGCAACTGCAGGCGATGTCCCTCCTCATGGCCCTACAGTTGAGGCCCACTCATCACTGTCCTTGGAGGATGGTCGGAGGACAAGCTCACCTATGGCGCGGTCGCAGAGTACATCCGCAACGAGGCACAGCGCCAGAGTTGCGGGGAGTCCTCATCTTTCTCATCCGCCCTCGTCACTAAAACACGTGGTGGCGGAAGCGGGGGCCGAGGAAGTGGCGGAAAGGGCGGCGGCAAGAAGGGCGCCAAGAAAGGTACGTGCCGCAACTGCGGCAAGGAGGGACATTGGACCCGTGAGTGCCCGGAGGAGGCGAACACCAGCGGCAAAAATAGCAAGGGTAGGTCGCTCCTCAACGGCAACAAGAACCACTTCCTCAAGAAGGCCAACAGGCGGTGCCTGGATTCCGGGGCCGAGGAGTACACCCAAGTCGAGAAGGTGGGGTTCGTCACCTACGAGAAGTCCTCCAAGTCGAAGGTGGTCACGAACGACAAAGTCGAGCCGNGAAAGGTACGTGCCGCAACTGCGGCAAGGAGGGACATTGGACCCGTGAGTGCCCGGAGGAGGCGAACACCAGCGGCAAAAATAGCAAGGGTAGGTCGCTCCTCAACGGCAACAAGAACCACTTCCTCAAGAAGGCCAACAGGCGGTGCCTGGATTCCGGGGCCGAGGAGTACACCCAAGTCGAGAAGGTGGGGTTCGTCACCTACGAGAAGTCCTCCAAGTCGAAGGTGGTCACGAACGACAAAGTCGAGCCGGCGGCCGGCCAAGGCGACGTGGAGGTGGAAGTCGTGGTGGGCGGTAAGGAGTTGTGCACAATCCGTGATGTGCAGCACTTCCCCGGCCTGGCTGACATCCTCAGTGTCAGTCGCTTGAAGGACAAAGGATATGAGGCGCTCTTCCGCAGGAAAGGCGCAGTGGTGCGCATTGACGGCGACGGCGAGGTCGTGCTGGAGGCGAAACGCGAGGGCGGTCGCTACATCGTGGAGGCCAAGGTGGTCCCAGCGGCATCGGACGCAGCAGACTTGCAGGAGCGCGTTGTCAACATGGCCAAGGGAGGGAGCGTTGATCTGGAGCTCTGGCACCGACGGTTGGGGCATTCGGCGCCCGCAACCGTTAAGGAGATGGCGAAGCGCGACATGGTGCGCGGCCTCGTCATCGACGATGCAATAGACGTGGCAGCAGATGCAACAGCGCACAAAAAGTGCGAGCCTTGCATTTTGGGCAAGGCACGGCGCAAGCCGTTCAACGAGAACGAGGCTTGTGCAAAGGACCTGCTGGAGGTCGTGCACAGCGACGTGTGCGGACCGTTCAAAACGCCATCAAACAGTGGCTTGAGATACTTCGTCACCTTCATTGACGACTGCAGCAGAAAACTCTCCGTGTACTTCATGAAGCGGAAGGGCGAGGTCCTGGACCGGCTGAAGGAGTACGTCGCAGCGGTGGAGAGGTAGACTGGCTGGAATGTGAGAGCGCTACGCAGCGCCAATGGCGGAGAGTACATGGGCTGCAGTGGGTGGATGAAGCAGCAGGGCATCAAGTGGGAACCCACTACGCCGTACTCGCCACAATGCAACGGAGTGGCGGAACGGGCGAACTAGACACTGCTCAACATGGTGCGGACCATGCTTGTGGATGCGGGGTTGCCGCGAGGGTTCTGGGCAGAGGCTGTGCGTACAATGAGCTACACCATCAACCTCACCCCAACAGTTGTGCTGAACGGTAAGGGTGGCTGGAAGACGCCGCAAGAAATTTGGAGCGGGCGCAAGCCAAACGTGGTGCACCTGAAGGTGTTTGGGTACAAGGCGCACACGATGGTGCAGGCGGCGC
The DNA here is from genome assembly GCA_023375785.1 of Penium margaritaceum. NCBI lineage: Eukaryota > Viridiplantae > Streptophyta > Zygnematophyceae > Desmidiales > Peniaceae > Penium > Penium margaritaceum. The sequence continues at coordinate 255,093 of SZWC01000568.1, read as the reverse complement.
AACGACGTGATAGCAAGCTGGAACTGAAGGCTAAGCCATGCTTGTTCATCGGCTATGAGAGTGCGCAAAAGGCGTACCGGCTCTGGGACCCGCGCACGCAAGAGATCATCCGCAGCCGTGACGTCGAGTTCGACGAGCAGCAGAGCTTCAGCAGCAGCAGCAACGACATGAGCGTCGGGAGTACTCCAAAACAGGGGAAGTGGTTCTAGCTCCTTGACTACAAGGAGGAGCCGGCAGACACGGAGGTCGATGATGCGGCGTCGGAGCACGGCGGTGCAGCAGGTGCAGCAGCCGACGCGGAGGACTCCGACAACGATGTAGCTGGGCTGGAGATCCGACGGAATGATCCGTCGAAGGAGGCATCGCGGGTGCCGAAGCGCGCACTCCCGACGGAATTCGCGTCGGGTGTCGGAGAGAAATACTCCGGACGCGCCGCCCGTCCGGTTGATAGTTCACCGGAGCGGGAGGAATCCTCGGGGAGCCGTCCTGTCGAGGATTCATTGGAGAGGGCTGAGTTGGAAGGATCACATCAGAGCGACGAGACGCCGCCAAGACTGCCACGCCGCAGCAAGATGCAGCGGAAAGCGGGGAAGCATTTCGATGCAAGCACCGGTCGATGGATCGGCATAACGTGGTGCATGTTGGCTACATCAACAGAACCAACGACCGTGCAAGAGGCGCTTGCGCGGCCCGATGGGAAGCAGTGGGACGCCGCCATCAAGTCAGAGTTTGTGTCCATTGCTGAAAACGACACGTGGCAGCTAGTTGACAGGCCGAAAGACGCCAAGGTCATTGGCTCCAAGTGGGTCTTCAAGACCAAGTTCTCAAAGGAAGGTGTGGTTGACAAGTACAAGGCGCGGCTCGTGGCGAAGGGGTACGCACAGCGCAAGGGTGAGCACTACAAGGAGACGTTTACCCCCGTTGCCAAGTTCACAAGCATCCGGGCGATCCTTGCGGTGGCAGCCGCGAAGGACATGGAGCTCCACCAGATGGACGTAAAGATGGCCTTCCTCAACGGCATCATCGACAAGGAAATCTACATGGAGGTGCTGGAGGGGGTGGAGGCGCCGGAGGGCAAGGTGTGCAAGCTGTGGAAGTCCTTGTATGGGCTAAAACAATCGCCCCAATGCTGGTACCAACAGATGGACAGCTTCATGGCACAACTCAGTTTCAAGTGCTTTGAGGTGGATCACAGCGTGTACGTGCGACACAGCAAGAAGCTCCATCAGATTGTCGCACTCTACGTGGATGATCTGATCTTGTGTTCCTCAGACCTGCCGAGCATACAGCAGCTGAAAGAGCAGCTGAGCAGCAGGTTCCAGATGTCGGACATGGGGGAGCTGGAGTTCTACCTCGGGGTGAGCATTACGCGGAACCGGAGGGCGCGCACGCTTGAGCTGGGACAGGCCAAATACGTGGCCGAGGTGTTGAAGCGGTACGGCATGGAGGACTGCAAACCAGTGTGCAGTCCTGTCTCCATGACCTGTGAACTAAGTGCGGCAATGGCGCTGTAAACAAAAGAAGAGCGGGAGGATATGGCAGGGGTGCCCTACCAATCGGCGGTGAGCAGCCTCATGTACGCCATGGTGGCAACTCGACCGGACCTGGCCTACGCGGTGTGCCAAGTGAGCAGGTACGTGGCCGATCCATGGCCACTACACTGGCAGGCGGTCAAGCGCATCCTCCGCTACCCGCAGGCGACGCGGCACGCGCGCCTGAGGTTCGACGGCAAGGGGCGGGTGGACCCCTTGTGTCTGGTCTGCTACACGGATGCAATCTACGCTGGGGATGTGGACAAGCGGAAGTCCACATCCGACTACGTGTTCTTCCTCGCTGGTGCAGCAGTCTCGTGGTGCAGCAGGAAGCAGGACTGCGTCGCCACCTCCACAGCGGAAGCGGAGTACATCGCACTGGCTGAGGCGGTCAAGGAGGCGGTGTGGCTTCGCAGGTTGCTGGGGGAGCTGGGTGTGCCGCAGCAGGAGCCAACGGTGGTGTAAGAGGACAACACCGGCTTCATCTCGCTGACCAACAACCCGACGCAGCACAGGAGGACGAAGCACATCGCCGTGCATTGCCACTACGCACGGGACATGGTTGAGAAGGGGCAGGTGGTGCTGCAGCAATGCAGCACGCACCGTATGCTTGCGGATTGCTTGACCAAAGCGCAACCCGCGGACCGGCACGCGATGAGCGTGGCTGGACTTGGGATGACCAGCAATGATGGGCTGTAAGGCGTAGCAGAAGATGAGTGAGAGCAAGCAGGAGCAGCGGGCATGGCAGGTGCAAGGGGGAGAATGTTGAAAAATTGCCCCTCCGCATGCCCAAGTGCTGTGCCGGGAGGCGCCGACAAGCCGCCAGAAAGTAGAAACTCCGCGCCGGCAGATCTGGCGACTCTATGATTGCTCGAATCCTAAAAGAGATGATTGCCCCGTAAATTTGCCAAGTCGCTGAAGCCGGTGGAAGTTGTTTCGCCGGAATCAGATAAGTATCGAGGGAGACATGGCCTTCCAAAGTTGGGGTGTGCGCAGCGGCTCTGGGAGCCGGCTGCGACTCGAAATTCGGTCGATAATCGACCGGACAGAGTAACAAAATTACCATCTGGAGAAATTGCTCCGATAGGCCTGCCGAGGCGTCCGGTGGATGATCCACCTGATCCGGCAGATCATCCACCGGATCCAGTAGTACAGGTTGTTACTGAGGGACTTCGCCAAAAACATGGCTCGACGTCCGAAACTCAGTAGTACGTTTTGTTACTCAGGGACTGAGTCAAAATCGGACTGCAGGTCCGCGGACAGGTTTTGAACGTTGTCACACCCCATCACCAAACGCGACCCAAAAGTGGGGAGGGTGCGTGGAAACAGTGCAGGGGACCCCCACACCATGTACAATGGGATATGCGCCTTGGGAAAAGCGCTTCGCACGTGAAGGAAGGCGCCACGGCGAGTGGCGGCGTCAGGCTTCTGTGGTGGGTGAGACCTGTGCTTTGGAAAGCATAACTTGGGCTACGCTTGACTGAATCGCATATGGTTTGGTGCGTTGGAGAGCTCATGACTAGCCCTATAAATGTTGTGATCATGTCCATGCTCAAAAACTAACTCAAAACGACGTTATTCCCTTCGCAAACTGACTGTCTCTAAATTCCTGCTCACATAGCATGAGGCGACCAGAAAGCTCATGCTCAGTCTCAGATTCGCCTTAAACAGTAGACGTGAACCAATAGAGTCTATCAGACCAATGTCAGGACCGCACTACGTGGATCTATCCTAACAATCGGCACTTCCCGAACCATTCCATCCTTGAAATTCCAAGGGACCGATGGTCAAGATGTGGCTGGCGAGTTTGGAGGTGTACTTCACCAATGCTAGGCCAACAACAACAGAAGAAATTTGATCTCGCAGCTTTGCTTTTGCTTGGCACAACTTTGAGTTGGTGGTTCAATCTAAAGGTCATCCAACTGCAGTAGGAGATCCACGGACCTTGATCGACGGCTCACGCGACTGCTCTCACATCGGTGAGTGCAGGCATACTACCTCTCGAGCAGATAAATCCTTCGTGGCATGAATCCCTTATGCCATCTGAAATGTGGAGCAACTTCGCGTGCACTATTATTGCTTGCTTTGGGAAGCCAAACAAGAATTCTGATGCACAGTACTGACTCCAAAGTCTGTTTCAGCAGTCTAACATGACAGAACACACTTGAAATTTATGAGAAATCATCACCGGCACTGACCTCACCCCCAACAAACTGTGCAGCTGCTGCAATAATACCCTCAAATGAGATATTCGGCAAGCAATTGTCATTTTTGGCATCCAAGAGGACCTTCAGCGAATGGTCGAAAACAGCCGACCACATCGATAGCGTTGACTAAAACGCTCGGATGTAGGAATCCAATGGCTGACGACTCTAGCGCCACAATCCTTCTCGTGGCGGAGGAAAGTCGTAGCTGATGAAAACCTTATCTCCTGCAGAGATGGATGCCATCAATCAGTGCAATCAACACATTGTTTGGACTTGCGGGAAACTGGGCCACGTCTCACGCGACTGTCAAAAGCGACAACAATAAGTTAAAAGGGGGGAGAAGGCCGCAGAAAAAGAGCGAAGTGTTGGGAAACGACAAAGGGCAAGAGTAGATGGTGAGGCTGTTGTCCGGTCAAAAACATCTGTGCCGAACCATGCTCATGTGAGTGGCTCACACCATCATAGACAAGGGTTCCTCAGATCGCAAAGTTCAATGAGGGGCACGAGGATGACCAACCGTCGATAGTGGTATGAGTGCAATTGAGGAGTTGTAAGAGTCGTAGAACGGTACCAGCACTATTAGATGGAGGAGCTTGTCATAGTTTTGTGCACATGTTCAAGACATGGCGGTGCTACTTGGCATGATGGCAATGCATCATCTATACTAACCATCACACCCTCAAATATCTCAAGACCTAGCTAAATCTAAGTTGTCGACTGACTCAATGGATGGATGTCCTTGAGTCCAATTCGACTACGACATCGAGTATCGGCCTAGGAAAACAAGTCCAGCGGACTCTCTAAGTCGGTGACCATGTTTAATGGCATAGATAAGTACGTTGCTCGTCAAATGAGACCCGTACCTCGTGAGATTGTTGGCAAATGGTTACGAGGAGTTTAGCGCGTATGATAAAACCAAGTTTTGGTTTGACAACCCCTAGTGGCAAAGCCGATTCACTCGCCAGGTCCTCGTTCCTCCAAACGAGGAACTACAGCGGATTCTATTGGAGGAATACCATGCCACTGGCCCACGTGGACAGTTCGGTGAGGACAAGGCGCTTAAGAAGCTGGCACAGTACTACTAGTGAGACAAGATGCAGAACGACATGGTGGCCTTCTGCAAATCATGCAACACCTGTCAAAGACAAAATATCGGCGCATGTAGCTGCGTGGTCCACTTCAACTCGTACCAATTCCAACGGAACCATGGGCCAAGATCAGCAGGGACTTCGTGATAGGTGTGCCCACCACACCCGAGGGGGATGAAACCATCCTCGTTATGGTGGACAGATTTTTAGAAATATCGCACTTTATTCAAGCGACAACCTCAGTCACCGTAGAGGGGACAACACATCTATTTCAAAACCAGATGGTGCAACCGCAAAAGGTGCCACATACCATAATTAGCGACAGTGACGGTTGTTTCACAAGTCTTTTTTGGCACCAACTGATGACACGTGATGGCAGTTGGATCCAACTATCTATGGCGTTCCATCCTCAAACCAACGGGCAGAACGAGCAAACCAATCAGACAGTCGAACAACTCCTTTGAAATCTATGCAAACCACACGGCACGGGTTCTGTAGCAAAACTTCTAACCACCAAACTAGCATACAACTCCACCACTTCCATCACAGCTGGTAAAATACCTTTGGTGGTGTTGTACAAAAAACTTCCCAATACAAGAGCTGGATTATAGAGTCAGAGTAACATCCCTGCGGTTGACATTCATTGCCGTGACTTCACAAGCATCTGTGAGGAAACCGACAGACCCTCACAAAGAGACAAGCAGGCATGAAGCGAACAGCCGACCACTATCGTAACGATGACGTGTTTAACGCTGGCAATTGCGTCCTCCTCAGCTCTGTGAACATCAATCTTGGAGGAAAAGACTTCGCAAAGCTCAAACCCCACTGGTTGGGACCGTTTGAGATCGAGCGAATGCAAAGCCCAGTTGTCTCTTGACTTCATCTCCCTGACCGCATGACAATCTACCCTGTCTTCCACATTAGGATACTGAAGCACTACCGTAACTCCAATACGAATTTCCCCAGCCGAGACGTTGCACCTCCACCTCTTGTACAAGTGGACACGGATACGGAGTACATGATTGAAGATATCCTCGGACATCGGCGTCATTCAAAATCTACCAAATATTTGGTCGAGTGGCAGGGCTACGACACCGTGCACAACAACTGGGAGCCTTACGACAACCTCCGAGACGTCGATCATTTGATTGACGGATACTTTTGCTGTCACTGTCCAACGTCTTCTAGAGAGCTGGGATTTTGTGGCTCTTATGGTGGGAAGTGTTACGTCCCTGAAGTACACGAGTCCTTAAACCCTGTGAGGGGGCAATTTTGTTCTTACCATAATGGCCCACTATGCGACGTCTTCTTGGTTTTTGTGTTGTTTGGCCTGCAGCATGACATACAAATCTACGTACCAAGTACATGGTGGTCACAAGGTGCTAGGTCTCCTCGTCACACCGGCAGAACCCACCAAGTATGTGGGTCTTGACCACCACCACCTTGACCCATGTCAACCATAGAGAAGTAGTGTATCCATGCTCTGTGTACAGGGAGGTGTCGGGCGAAAGCACACGCGCCAACACTCCCCCTGTGTGGCAGAGCCCGACAGCACGAGCAAAGCTGATAGCTGTGCACAACATGCCCCGTGAGGAGGGAGCACGGCTCCCCCATGGCCACATACACTTGCGTAGAAACAACAAGGGTGAGAACGACGTTGGTGGGACGTGTACACATGTATTCTCAACGCACAACATCATCGACACTTTCGTCCTTGTCACTGTCGTAGTCATGACCACTGTCGTCCCCTACTACTGTGACTGGTGCAGCACTAAGAGCCTTCTACAGCTGCATCACCTGCTATATGCCTGCCATCTACTGAGCTACACATTGCCACGCGGACTCTGCAGCATTGAAACGTGTGTATAACTTGTCCACCTGTGCTACTGATACCGGCCGGCCGGCAGCATCTGCGGCATACAGGCGGTCAGTCGCGGAACGAACCTGATGGTGGACCTCGATTTAGTGTGCTTCGGCATGAGCCACGGCCTCCTGCAGCCTCACCGCCTCATCTCGCAGGTCAGCCATCAAATCATCTATCACCGAGCCGCTAGCTGCTGGCAGGGCATCAACACTGTGTCAGCATCTGTAGCGTCTGCATCTGCAGGAGGTGCTGCTATGCAAGCACCGGCTGTTGCTGACACACCTGTCACTCGACCGTCGCATGCTGGCCGGAGGTTGACATCCTTCGGTGAATCTGCCTCTGCTGCATCATCACCATCATCTGGAGCCCGTACAACATCCTGGGGCACCTCCCAACCCCTGGTGCACAACCAATCGTCCACGTGCTGCTGAACGTCCGCCCGGCCCCGACGTGCATCCTATAGAGACCTTTTAGTTGCCTCGAGACGCGTGTGCACATCCTCCACCTACTCCTCAGCAGTTCGTTGTGCTGGAACATCCGTAGTGTAACAACGGCTGCTGGCCTCCTGGAGCTCGGCCATGAGACCCTACACATGCGCCTCCGCTCGAGCCATGACTGCCTCCTACTCGTCGACCGTGGAGTGCAGGCGCTCAGGTACGGGAACTGCAAATCGGACTTGTGTAGCTGTGTCGTTTGCTAGAACCGCCATGGTGTCAGTGTTGGCGGTCAGGGAAGCCATGAGTTGGAAGTCTACAGCTCGCTGTGCATCCTCCACGGTAGATGCACCTATAGGGGTGACTGCTGCAAGCTCATCTGACACAACCGCCACTTGGCTGTCAGCTATGTGGACCGCAGTACCGTACTGAACTTTGACTTTGTAAAAGAAAGTATTTTTTGGGGTGTAACTATAATTCGTCGGCTGGGGATAATGCTATTGTGTATTCTTTTAAGACAAACCTAGTCTGGGTTGTGATGATGATTTCGTTTTCCATGTAGGGATTTTTCCAGTGGTTCTGTTCAGCTCCGATGGTGTGCACATTTCTTCAACTTCGTTCACGCCTTAACCGTTGTGCTATCGATTTTGTGCACGTCGCGAAGCCGACAACGGCTGGTAGCCGTTGTCTGCTTTGGGACGTGTGCAACAAGGTTTCACCGCGTCGTGATAATCGGTCGGGGTGATCCGCTTGACAATTTCCATTGCCGTAAAACCCGTACCTGAAGCAATAGTAGACATGCAGCCAGCAACCATGTCTCGTCTAACTGCTTTTTCCAGAAGGTGACGAGAGATGAACACCGTGAGAACGTTGCCCGAGCACTGACTGCACCCAAGCCAGTCCTTGTCCCTCAGTAGCGGCATGGACCCGGCCACGCAAGCACCAGCTCGTTCTTCCTCCATCCGTCTCGCCATTACCTGACACCGTGCCTGTGGCTCTCCAAGTAGCGTTGGTGTCCGGATCACCACCTGACATTCAGCCATCACCGGACAAGAGTGTCCATGAGCAACTCCTTAAGCGCAAGCACAGCCGGCGTGTCGTGCTGTCCGACGATGAGTCAGACGACAGCGACGTCTGAGGTGATGTCGGTGACGATGCAGCAGACCATGCAGCACTATTGCCACTTCCAACTGCAGAAGAAGCTGCACGGGAGAAAGCGGACCATGCTGTATTCGAATCTCTCATGCAGGAGCTCGATGATGACGCTATCGCTGATGGAGCAGCTTTCCTCGCTGACACCATCACCAACCCTGAGAATCTACCGCCACAACCTCCTCCCTCCGACAACTTGACATCAACCGACAGTGGAAAGAGGGGAAATTACATGGACTGGTATGAACTGGGACACGTCCCCATCATCCATGCCGCAGTCGTGCAAACCAGATACTTCAGCAAGGTGGTCAAGCATCTTCGCCACCACTACCAGCTGCCGCATGTACCATCCATCTACGCGAAGCTATCACCAAACACCGTCCGCGGCTGGTACGAGAAGGGCATGATGAGTCTGCTTCCTATTTACGCCAGGGCTCTAGCAGCAGCACCTCCTGAACCGATCGAAGAAGCGGCAAAGCAGTCGACGAGGGTACAGGGTAGCCTTGGACGCAGGAGCCACTTTACAGAGCACCCGGAACTCAAGGGAGAGATTCTCTGGGCACTGGAGCGCATGAGCGAACGTGGCGCTCCACTCTGCTGTAGCACCATCCGCGACAGGATCATGTCCATCATTGTTGAGCGTGGCCTCACGCATGTGAGCGGCAAGAAGGTCACCGAACTTTTTTTGCAAGGCTGGTGCTGACGGTTCATGGCCGATGAGCTTGGCTGGTCATGGCGCTGCGGGAGGACAGCCTCCCAGAAACGTCCAGATGACTGGGAGGCACTTGCACAGCAGATGTTCAAGAGGGCTGCTTTTTTGGTCCGTCTGCATGGCTTCATTGATTCCTTGGTGGTCAACGCAGACCACACAGGAGTGCAGCTCGTGCCAGCGCCAAGGTACACGTACGCACTGCGGGGTGCAAAGGAGGTGAAAGTTCTTGGAAAGGACGACAAGCGACAAGTGAAAGCTGTCATGGCGTCGGCTGCTGATGGTAAGGCTCTTCCGCTCCAGGTCATTTTGATGTGGGAGACAAACGCATGCCATCCGCGCGGTGAAAAATCCACCTAGATGCAACGCAACATGGCATGACACTTCAGCCACACTCACAATCATTCGGCGAGCGTCGAAAACTCGAAGGAGTGGTTCAGCATGGTCTTGGAACCCTACTTCATCAGCATCTGTAAGCATCAAAAGTTGTCTTCCGAGCATGCGAAGCTGCTCTTGATCTTGGACGCATGGCGTCCGCAAGCATCCCATCAGTTTCAGACATGGGTGCGCGAGAGGTTTCCATGGGTCCTCCTCAACTACATCCCTGCTAGATGTACATCCAAATTACACCCTGCCAATGTAGGTCTGCAACGTCCATTCAAGTCGGAAGTAACCAAGGCCTACCCGGCATGGGTGGACAAACGTGTGAAGGAAGATGACAACATAAACATGGGCATGCGTTACATCAAAGACGCAGCAGTAGGATGGATGCACAAAGAATGGGCGCATCTGCAAACCAACAGTGCAGTCGTCCGCAACGCCTAGTCTGGTGTCGGTTTCAACATCATCTCTGATCAGGCTTTTCAGAGTGCGGCAGCTGTGGACACCTTGGCTTTCATGACTGATCAGGACATCCAGGGGTACAAAGAAGAGGATTTTCCTGCCTAGGTTGCTATGTTTGCTGTACACATTATCTGTCAAAGAATATTCTTGTCTCTTGTGCAACATCAACCTCCCGTCACTCTCCCTACCCCCCTCCCCGTCCCTTGCTCCTTTGCCCCATTGCTCGCAAGTGAGCGTCGAACTTGCATCACGTAGATTTTACACAATGGGCAAAAACTTCTCAAATGTACCCAAAAATGAGCCTATGACCGTATCATAACGTATAGAACACCCAAGGATGACTGAACTAGGTCTGTGCAATAAGAATTTTTGAACCGTATTTGTTTTGACCAAATACATGTATGTACTTGTAACCGAAATCATGAATTTTTTGTCTCAAATAATTATGTAATAACAAAATCAAAGTTCAGTAGGGTAATGGGTGCTCCTACAAGGGCCGCCAGTGCTGAAGCATCCATTGATATTGCCTCCAACTGTCGGGACAAGTCTGACACTTCACCGTAAACTTCCACTCAGCAACCTCGAGGCACGTATACACATCCTCGACGTCTACTGCCACTACCCAACGACTTGCAGCGTTTGTGATGCGCCAACATGTGATTGTTGCATGTAACTCAAGCGTGAGGTCTTGTAGGTGCCTGTCCGCATGTGCGACTACATCCTCCTAGTCGCGAAGCGCAGAGTGTAGACACTGGAGCACAAGGGCCTGCTTGGCTACTGATGCATCAGCTTCTGCTTGAGATATTTCCTGTACGACGGCTGCACCTCCATAGACAGTTGTGGCAGTGGCATTGGCCATATCTGACATGCTTGCAACCTCGACGTCTCCTGCCTCTCTGGGTGCCCCAATTGTATATGTACCTTCAATGGCTGATGCTGCGGCTGAAGGAGCGTCTATCCCTGCTATGGTCATACTGTCTGTTGCAAGGCCCACGATCATCGTGGTGTCTACACCAACAAGGACATCCACTATTGGAGTCCTGTCTGTAGTAGCGACTACTACTGCTGCTACTATCATGACATCGGTGGCTGCCAACACACCCACTACCCGGATGTCTACTCCACATGTGTCAGCTGTCACCGCCACTACTGTTGTTGCCCCATCCACTATTGTTGCCACACTTGTCTCTGTGGTCGTGGTCTCTGTTACATAAATTACAGTCTCCGTCTCCATCACCATCTCCATCTCCATCTCCATCTCTACGTCTGCCTCCAACTTCGTGTCAGACCACTCGTCCGCCTCCGACTCTATTTTGGACCATTCCGCGGATGACTTGTCCTCACAGAGAGCGCCCTTTCATGCAGCATCGTCCATCGTATCCCTCCTACACTCTCCGGTGTTTGTCAGCAAACACTCCATCCCCCCCTCGACCGACACACCAGTAGAAGCTGACAAGGGATGCCGCACCAACCCTATGACCGAGGACGAGAGATTCAGCTCGACGGTAACGTCTGCCACTACTACTACTATCCTTGCCTGCTAGGCACGTCTTGCCAAACGTGTCGTCTGGTGCCTCACGTGTCGAGTGCAAGTGCGAGGAGCACGAGCTGAAGGCACTATCATAGAAGTGGAGGGGTCCAATGTCGGGATGACTCTGACTGACTCTATGATAGAGGGGAGGGTGTCAGATGTAGAGTTGAAGTCGTGAGGCGTAGCACCGTGAGGTGACACCACTCACCGAGGTGAGGATGGCAAAAAGGAGCATGGGGATGTCTGCAGTGTCATGGTGGCAACCGCCTACTCAGAGACCACATGGTCTGTGAGCTGCTGCACCATGTGCTTTAGACATGGGAGCTCAGTGTTCAATACCGCCATAGCTCCACTGAGGGGCGCCATGGTATTGGTTGACAACGTCTCTGAGTCGGATGGTGAAGAAGAAGGGCGGGACTGTATCTAGGGCAGTCGCAACCAAGAAGGGGGCTCGCGACACTGCGCCAGCCATGGTGTTGATCGCTACAATAGTAGCAAGCAAAGTCATTAGATGCCTGAGACATATGTCACGACTACAAGCGCTACTGTGGACGTGGCACCTGCCACGCATGCAGTGCCGGTGCCAACCACGGCACCGGCTACGCTCCCTGCCATGCCAGTCTGCTCATCTCCGTAGCATGGTGTGGGTGAGTGCACACAGCAGTTGCTCTCGCTAGCACAAGACCATAGGGAGAGGTGGGCGATCGAAGCACAGTCTCTCAAACGTGATGCGACGTGGTCACAGGGACTACCACCACCACGTTGATGGTGCGCTGCTATGTGACTGTTACGCGATTGATATGTTGCTATCGCATGGCTAATGCAAAGTGCGACCTCAAGTCACCTTCGGTGCCACTACTATTGTCGTGGTTCCCTACGGCCGCCGTCAACACCGTCAGCGGTGGTCCGCGCCACACTTCCTGTGGATGGTAAAGCTACTGGTGGTGTCGTTGCGGCTGCGGCTGTTGCTGCTGTAGCGGGCACCGTCGCCAATCAACGACTGTGACCCCTGGCCACCTCTCTACTCCCATCGTGATTGCCATTGAACGCCAATGGTTGTGGACTCAAGCCACCTTTTCTTCTCTTGAGCTCCCCCAATTTTCTTATCACTGATCACTTTGGTTCCAATGGGATACCCCCACCGGGGTTTTTCTCGAGTGTCCTACTTGTGGATCCCCCTTGTCCTTTTTTATTACTATTTGAGTGTCTGACTTGACCCTCTTCACAAGCAAGCTCGTCGAGCGACCTCGCTCGGCAAGCTCGCCCATGGGCGAGCTCATCGACGACCCCCTCCGTCCTTACGGGTGAGCCTGTTATAGTACGAAGTTGCATAGGAACTTCCTGCTGCTATGACAGGGACGGCACCAGTTGTAGCTGCTCCAGCGGCTACTACGCCTGCTCTTGTGCATGCTGCTGCTGCCAATGTTGTATTGCACGTGACGAAGCACCGTTGCTGCTGCTGGTACTGCGCACTGCTGTTGCCGCCTGCTACTGTTATTGCTGCCAAGTCTGTTGCTGCAGCCTGTTGCTCCTACTGTACGCACTGCTACTAGTACGATTACAGAGCGCGCGTGTAGCAGCTTGCCGCCACTACTGTTACTTCTATTGCGACTTCTGCCTGCCGCCGCTACTATTGTAGTTGCTAGCTATTTCTCGCCATTGCTACAGCTACAACTACTCCCAGTCGCCACTATTGCTACGGCTCCTCTTGGGGCTGCTGCCATCCCCCACTACTACTGTAGTCGCTCGTCACTACCGCTGCTGCTGCGGCGGCTGGTGTGACTACTGCCCTCCACTGCTGCTATAGTTGCTCACCGCTACCAGAGCTATAACTACTTGCAGCCGCTACTGCTGCTACGGCTGTTGCTGTGGCTGCTGCCCTCCGTCGCTCCTACTACAGCTGCTGGCCACTGTCGCTGCTACTGCGGCTGTTGGTGTGGCTGCTGCACTCCGCCGCTGCTACTACAGCTGCTCCTGTTACTTCAGTTGCTCCTGTTACTTCTACAGCTACGGTTTTTGCTTGTGCATCTGCTATTGCTGTAGGTGCTTCCCGCCCGTGTTGCTACTACGGCTCCTGTTAATGGTGTTGCTTGCGGCTGTTGGCGCGACCTCCCCTACCTCCACCACTCTGCTACAACGTAGTCGTGGTGGGTCCTTCTAGGATCTGCTGCTGTTACTATGTGTGGCTATCGCTGTTGCCACTTATTGTTGCCGCTACTGCGTCTCGGCTGCACTGCACAACGAGCTGTGGCTCGTTTGCTCTTATGCCAAAATGAGATTGCTAGGAAGCTTCATAGCACCCTTGCCACTGACTGGGTGCCAACGCTCAGTCAGCTCGCGGGGTCAACACAGGTCAGGCGCAAAAGTGCAAGGGTTTGGCTACGCGACACAAACAGAGTGTAAAACGTGCTTCCATAAATAAAACACATGTAGAGAGAATTACAACAATGAGCAATAGCCAACCAAATAGCTATGAGGCCTGGTGTGCAACCAGGGGCGCATTTGGCTGTGCACCAGGCGCAGCTCGTGTAAAACTACGCAAACTGCCAGAACGGCCCTGTTGAGGCTAAAACACTCGCCCGGTCATAACTTCCTGCACAAGTGTTGGAACGACGCGTCGTTTGAACCAGAATGACCAGTACGGTGGCACGGCTATAACGTGCAAGCCAGGTCTCCTCGTGACCCAGGAACATGTCTCCGGGTGCCCGGGTCTCAATCGACGAGCAAGGTACATAACTAAGCACAGGGCAACACGTCACGAGCTCCCGACATGCATACACTGGTTCAAGGCTCTAGGTCTCCACGTCGCACCGGTACGACCCACCAGGTGTGCGAGTCACAACCAGAGCCACCTCAGGTCTACTCATGACCTCGGAACATGTCTCCGGGTTCTCGGGTCTTGACCACCAAAAAAACTCTAGCAGCTACACACTCACAAACCTACATACCGGAAAGCATTAAATTCATCACACCAACAATATCGTAAGTGATAATGAAGTCTCGGGATCTCTAAAAGTCCTGTGATACCACAATCGCTGTGTGGAGCAATGTAGGCTCAAAGCCCACACAACACTCCCCCTGGGCCGTAGAGCCTGGCAATGCGACACCTGCAGCATGACACACATACCTACATGCCAAGTAGATGATGGTCTCAAGGTGCTAGGTCTCCTCGTCACACCGGTTGAACCCACCAGGTATGCGGGTCTTGACCACCACCACATCGACCCATGTCAACCATAGAGTAGCATCCATGCTCTGTGCACAGGGAGGCGTCGGGCGAAAGCACACACGCCAACAATATCAACGGTTCAATATCGTTCGATCGACTTCTCGACGACGCTAAACTTTGATAAAGAAGCGATGCGATACCGTACTCCTGCAATTAATTGCAAGTAAAATCATTCTAAGAATTTCCAAACCCGGTTTCTGTCTTGTTCCTTAACGGTAGAAAACTTGGTGGATTATGTTGTTGAAAAAAGGCGGAAAAAAAACCGCGGGCGATCAGTTTAAACATATGTCTGTATCGAGCGTGAAGCGTACGGACCATTTTTACAGGCTAAAACTGGTTGTTAAATAATTATCGGGTACTTCTGGTACTCCAGGCTCAAGTTTTGAGGAGCCAATGCCCGGATGAATATAATAGGCTAGAGTTTGGTTCGACTCTAGCCTCGAAAACATCCGTGACCGAAATCTAGGTGAAAGGAGTGCCGCGGTGGAATACCCATCGTGTTACTCCTCCTCCCTTCTAGTTGGCCGCTAGGGTCCTGTTTCCACATGACAGTACCACATGGAACGATAGGGTATTAGGATGCATGTTTGCAAAAATGCCCTATGACGACTACATCCGTTTGTGGCGCCGTTCGTCTCAGCCAAAATGGCTGAGGCCACCATTCATCCATCCTCCTTGGACTGACTATTCTGAGGGCCTACATTTTGGTTCCACAGATAGTCGCAAAACAGCCCACGGTTGTTACATTGTCATCAGAGCCAATCGACTTCCGCTGTCCGTTCGATTGACTCAACAAATGACTTTGTACGTCGATCGAACGCCTGCAAAAAAAGGAACATCGACCGATCATCAATGTAGGTGCTCGCGCTGTTTTGTCGCGAAAAAATGCCCCCCGTACGGGGTGAGTTGTCTCGCCGCTCAAGGGCCCGACAGGCCGAGAGCCCGACAGAACGAGTAGAGCGAGCAGCCCGACAGACCGAGCAGCTCGGCAGGCCGCAAAAAAAAAAAACCGGAGGGAAAATGCTGCCCAACAGCCGATGGCCACCCTCCCCCCTTGTAGGGGACGATTTTGCTGAGGGGGAAGAGAGGGGCGTGCTCCCCCTCGCGCCCTCTTCATTGACGCCAATGGTGCCAAGGTGGAGGAGAGGGGACGTCTTCCCCTCTCCCTCCCCCCCCACTCTTAAGGGCCGACCGCCCAAGGGGGGAGGCGAGGAGTCGCTCCTCCCTCTCCTTCCCCCCTTCCCCATTGAGAGCCGACGGCCCATGGGGGAGGAGAGGGGGCGTCTCCCCCTCCCCTCTCCTCTCTTGCGGGCTGACGGTCCAAAGGAGGGGAAGGGGACGAGTTCCCCTCTCCCCCTCCTCACGCGCGACAGCGCCAACGGGGAGGAGAGAGGTAGGGGACTCTCTCCCTCCCCTTCCTTCGCGCCGACGGCTCCGACGGGAAGGAGAGGAGGGGACACCATTTCTTCCCCCTCCCTTTGCGCTGACTGCACCAGCAGGGAGGAGAGAGGGAGGGGACCCTCTCTCTCCACCCCCCCTCCCTTCGTGCCGATTGCGCCAGCGGGGAGGAGAGAGGGAGGGAACCCTCTCTCTCCACCCCCCCCCTCCTTGTGCGCCGATTGTGCTGACGGGGAGGAGAGAGGGATGCACCCTCTCCCGCCCTCCCTCCTTGAGTGCCAACGGGGGAGGAGAGAGGGAGGGGATCCCCTCTCTCCCGCCTCCCTCCCTCCTCACGTGGGAGGACGGTCGAAGGGGGAGGGGAGAGGAAGTTCTCCTTCTCCTCTCCCATCTCACATGGGCCGACGGCCCGAGGGGAAGAAAGGGGGTGATCCCCCCTTCCCCCCCCCCTCACTTGGGCCGACGGCCCATGGGGAAGGAGAGGGCCGAGCTCCCATCTTCCTCCCCCCGTCTCATGGGTCGACGGCCCAAGGATGGAGAGAAGGAAGCTTCCTACCTCTCTTCCACGCACGTCCAAAACGCGGTCCCGGAACACAGCAGCCAACACTCATATAACATCTCGGCCTCTTGCACTGTACGCAAGTGGCGCAGCCGGTTATGTGCTGGTTCGAAAACAATGAGTGGTTGCCTCAAATTTTGCAAATCCCTTCTTTTTTCAGGCCTGATTGCTGACTCATGGAAAACGGAGATAACATCCTCGTTTGAACCCGGTTTTGACCGTCGTCAAAACCAGCATGCAGCTCAGTCTGAGCTCTCCATTTTAGAAGTTCTCAATTGTTTCCTTAAACTATTTTCCTGTTCATGGGAAAAGGGGAAAACCGACAGTTTTCTCGACACACCACTATGTGACGCTTGGAAGATTCCAAGTTTCACACGGAAACAGAAAATAAAAGGGTGGGCACTTGACGTGCCAGACATTCATCCTGTTTTTTTACATCATGAATCCTCAAGTTGAGGAAGTCTATGTTACCCGTGTTTTTTTTTTAAGTTTCAAACGGTGGCATATTTTGTGGTCGAACCCGTGTGATGGTCAAGTTGACCACGGGTTTCGACGCCAAAAAATCTAAAAGCTCTGGTTGAGCTCTTCTGAAGAATCAGGAGTCCTGATTTTCTTTTTAGTGTCCGTTCCAGACCAGAAAAAAAAAGGAAAACCGACAGTTTTCCGTGTCATGAATGACATTCACTTGAAGATGCTTCAATGCAAGAAATTTAGCACCGACAGTGCCTAAAGTTTTCTGGGTAAACCTCAAAGTTTGGGGAATTTTGTGAGAAAACCTGGAAGGGCTGACCTTTCAACGCCACGACATGGCTCAACGCCGGTTGTACATGCGCTAAACAATTTTTTTGTGCGTAAAAGAGCCATGATGGTGTCTACCGGGTTGCAAAACCACAACGGTAACGTCCATTGAGACAAATTATCAATGAAAAAAAAAAACACCGAACGTGTTGCAACCGCTCAACAACTCTTCTACTAGTCGCAAGAA
The DNA here is from genome assembly GCA_023375785.1 of Penium margaritaceum. Taxonomy (NCBI): domain Eukaryota; kingdom Viridiplantae; phylum Streptophyta; class Zygnematophyceae; order Desmidiales; family Peniaceae; genus Penium; species Penium margaritaceum. The sequence continues at coordinate 237,562 of SZWC01000568.1, read as the reverse complement.
TGCAAAATGTGCAGATAGCACAAAACGAGTGTTGATTGCACGGTTACACGGACATCGACCACATCATCGATGGAAGTACCCATTGCACTACAGGCAACAGCACAAGTGCTGGTTGAATAAATTTTGTCAGTGTCAAAGACACCATTGAAAAAGTGCCAGTTGCACTTTAATCACAAATGTCAAAAGCATCCGTGATGCTAGTGCCGAACGCACTGCTCATGGTGTACAGAGGTATGACCAAAACTAATGCAGATTGTGTATCTACGTGGGTGTCGATTGCACCAAGAACATTGGATAAATCATCTGTGAATGGATTTTGACAAAACACGAATGTGAGTGCTAATCACACTCAAAACACAAACGCGATGGTGAAAATCCACGCATGATGGCCGATTGACAAATGCCGGTTGCACTTGGAATATGACCAACATGGAAGAAGAAATCGTAGCATTCACGCAAGTGCCGAACGCATAATTCCCATGAGCGTTGAATGTATGACCGATGAGTGCGCCGGGCAAACTGCGTGACGCACTGTTGTCATAAGCACCGATTGCAGGAGTGCCAAATGCACCGTTGTCATAAACGACGATTGCACGATTGACAAGAGCTGCGGGTTGCACTTTTGTCATGGGTGCCAAATGCACCACCAATGCGAGTGCCGAACGCACTATGGCCATGAGCTGTGATTGGACTAGCCATGCTAGTGTTGATGGTACAACACATGTTATGATAGCCAATTGCAACAGTAACATGGGTGCCGATCGCACCCCGTTATATCAAGTAGCAAGAACTAGCCAACTCGTTGCCTCGCCAGACTAGCTTGTGATAGACCACCGAACAAGCATACGATCTATGTGCGGGGTGGTTCTATGGGCAAGTGCGTCAAGCGCATTATTCGAAGCGCCAAAAACACGTCGTTTGACTTTTGTAAGGTATCTGGACGAGGTCGACGATGGACAGACTGTCGAATTCTTCAAATAGAGAACCGGCAGGCATGACTGAATATAATCAAAGACGGTTGTGGTGATCAGATGTATGCCCAAACGGTGTACAAATAAACACAATGATCTTGGTCGTCACCGACAGGGACGACTATTTGAAGTTAAAAACTTCGCCCTGCCAAATAGCAATTTGGAAAGGTACTTCCGAAAGAAGTAAAAACCGGATTTTTTCGGATAAATCATTGTGTGACAAAGATGATTTCCTCAAATTTGGACCATGCTAAAGGTGGGCGAACTCCTCCGCATCCATAGATGGAGCGTGCTACAACAGCCCGGTCGGTTGAATTGCAGTTCCAAAACATGTACGGCTTGCATGACCACAGGAGGTGCCAAGGACAACCCAGTTTTCCATGGATCATGGTATGTGATTCATGCCGTTGTACTTCAACCACATGGAAATGGGTGCACGGCATGAGTGAAAACCGTACACAACATGCACAAAAACATTATCCACTATCTGTTGGTGCGTCAATCACAACATCAAGTTGTGGATAAGTCGGAAGGACAAATGATCACAACGGTTTTGTGACAATTGAACAAGCTGACGATATCAGCTGATGTCTTGGATAAACATGGCGGCACCATTTCACCAAACAAGTAGTTTGGTGGGCGCAGGACGTGTGCTACGACAGTCGCACGTCCCATTGTGCTACAATGTTGACAGGAAAATGTGATCATTTCATGACTAAGCCCGTGTCGTGACATGGTCTGTTAGCATGCCGACTTCAATCCTCGAGGATTGACATCGTGCTGTCTGTACACAGTGTAAACTAGATGCATCAGTACCTTTCAGAGGTTGTGTGCATCATTAGTCATAGCCGATACAGACTTCGGTCCATGATTGAATGTGTCAAGGATGATATCCTTGAATAAATTCTCAATGGCGAAACCATTGACACCCTCTCACTCGGTGAGTGATAGATACAAATCGGGGTACCCAACAGGTACCGACGATAAAAAGGTACATGAGTGTACTAACAACCCTGTTTACAAGACAAGGATACTTTTGAGTGGAGGTTGTAAACGTTCCAAAGGGGGACGAAGTTGCTGCAGTGCATTGGTCGGAGACTGGAAGAGTCACTCTCTCGCGTACTACAAGATTGACCGAAAGTCAAAAGTGAACAAATTTTAAGGCGACACCTTCAGTCTATCATCACTCGGCAGGTGAACATTTCATGGACATTGATAGACAAAATTACGTGAACCAATGTCGATGACTTAAATTCATCCACAGTTCGGTGAAAATTCATTTTAGAGAAAATGAGCTACACTCATTTTCTACTAATGGTGCTCCAGAGAACTATGACGATCTCATAGATTTCTACAAACCAACTACAACATAGTTGGGATCACGTCAAGGTCTAGGTTTTGTGCTCAAAGCTTATGATCGTGGAGACGATGTATAAGCCGATAGCTTCAAGGTAACAGTCTGTTAGTACCCACATCTTGGTGGTCCGACCGACCACATAACGAGTCATGATCAACATGGAGGCAAAACAATGACCAGTGTGTCATAACTAAATGTTGATATGAGGACTCTTCAAGATGGACCTTGATGAATGATACTTCTCATTAGATTCTTTCGATGTTTGGAGAAACATCTCAAACTTGAAGGCATCGTGACATGGTACACTAGTCGTGTACGTCACGCTCTTCAAAAATCATGTGGATGAATTCCAACTATACCAAAGGCATGGTGTAGCACCGGCTATCCAATTTGTTGGAATAAAACCAATCTCCGAGGAGATCATAGCAATTACAGTGTAGTCGAACCATGCTTTGCTGACCCGGAAGGTCTTGATAGAGCGATTGAACTCCCTTGGCTCTGGAGATGGTTCACTTGAAGTACATTGCCGAATGCAAGTACAATATGTTTTGGATGTCACTGTGGTGGTATCAACGACGGTGGTTGTTTGTCGGATGTCTTCGATGAGGACGATCTCCTCTACAAGTGCCTTGGGTGAGGCATATAGAAAACACTCTGTTCAATGGAAGTACCGAATATGCACAACAGAAGACGTTGAAGCAACAAGTTTTATTGTGACTTGGCAAACACAACCCGTGATGAGTTCTCGAATGGAACCTTAGGACATGATGACATAAGCACCGAAGGACTTTGGAACTGGTTGTTCTAGGCTAACCGGATGCGATTCGGGAGTGTTCTATCACAATCACAAGGAATTGACATTTGAAAGGTGTTCTTCCAACTTCTACCGCAATGATTGTGATCATGGTAAGCCCGTTTGGTGAATACTGTACGCTTTTGACAGGGACGTGAGTGGCAGCCTACGGTATCCATTTCAGACAGAAAAGAGGGGATGATGGTTGAGACCAAGATCATCTAGGTTGGAGCATTGTCATGTCTAATAATGAACTTTGACGGCAATTACGCTTGCCAGACAACCAATGCCGCCTCCTTCAAAGATGAGTGTAATCTTTGAACGGAAAACAAGTGTGCTCAGCAACCATTTCTTAGGATCTTGGTACCTCCCAACCCTAAGAAAAAGCTAGAATGCGAGTTGCATGGGCTTAGTGGAGGTTGGTTGTGTTCAGCCAACCAACCCACAGGTGCTGAAAGAGGTCTAGTAGACCTACGCGTGGTCATGAACACGTGGTTGCAACCCGAGAGGACTGATGTCCAGATACTAGGTTGCACGTACTAACAATGTTGCATGGAGCTACCACCTTGACAACATCCCCTCGGAAGAGATCATGTCCGAACGACATGGGAAGTGTTGTGTGGACCTCGACAGTTTTCGCGGGGACGCCCGGTTCATTGGTCGCAGGGACGCTCCTTGCAAAGGGGGGGGAGGCGTCACCACAACAGCTTCCTGAACACGTACCACACGAAATGTGGGAAATTTCATCCTATGTACTCTCTTCCAAACTGGCATGACATTGTTGACAATGTAGGTCCCAAAAGGCATCGACTATGCCATTGACACACACGTATGACGAGTCTGGTGAATAATCATCAACACTTGTGAAGAACGTACAAGGATTGTACGTGTTTCATCTTGGTAAGAGCCAAGGATCACGCGATCAACACTGGATGTTGTACGCTAATGACCATAATCACAAAAACCACACGTTTACGGTTGATTGTGCGTGAACGTGACACGACCGTGTTACGGATGACAAGCGTTCACACGTGTGTCCTTGTTTGCGCTTCTTTTTGCATGGTTTGCATCATGAAGTACGCGATGATCAAACCTCTGTGAGCAAAGACGAACCGGGACGATTCGAAGCAAAGGGGGAGGAATGTAGCATACAAACCATTTGTACAGGCTATAATGGTCGTTAAATCATTATCGGGTACTTTGGGTACTCCACGATCAAGTTTCAAGGAGCCAAGGCCAGGATAAACATAATAGGCTAGAGTCTGGTTCGACTATAGCCAGGAAAACATCCATGGCCAGAATCTAGGTGAAAGGAGTGTTGCGATGGAACATCCATCGCGTCACTCCTCCTCCCTTCTAGTTGGTCGCTACGGTCCTGTTTCCACGTGGCAGTGCCATGTAGAACGATAGGATATTAGGATGCATGTTCACAAAAATTCCCTATGACGACTACGTCTGTTTGTGGGCGCGGTTCTTTTGTGATTTGTGACGTTCCTGTCAACCTATACAGTTTACTGGGACCACTCGGCCGTGTCCATGCTCGTGCAGATCCCTAATGCGGAACCAGGTGGCACCGGGGCATTGTCTGGTGGTTGACTACCTGCTCGGAGCTTATCAACGGTCGCCCCAGCGTCCTGGATGCTGTCTGGGACCTTCTGCAGTTTTTCTGCAGCATGTAGGATTTCATCGGTGGACTGGCCGTGGGCCCGATTTGTATGTCTTTGCATTGTGTGTCCACCATTTGTTGTCGGATGCATGCATGTGACCAGTCATAGCGTCTGGCTTGAGATTTTGCACATGTAGGTTCAGACGGCGTAGCGTTCTCACTTGTCTACGCTGAGTTACGGCCAAAACAATGGTTTTGGGCCGGTTTTAAGACAGACCTTGCACTGCCGCGTGCGACACCCGCCGTGCGCCACGGCAGATACTTATGCCATCGACCTGTCATTTGTCATTTCTCTCTAAAAATGCTATTGAAGCATTTTGACACTTTGCCTTGTGTCCCCTAGCCAGACCCTTGCCGTTGTGTGCACGACTTGTGACTGTCGTCACCGTCTGACCAGGCACTGACGCCTAGTCAGCGGCAATATCGCTAGGAAGCTTCCATGCATTTTCTCATGGTATCAGAGCACCAAGACCTCTCTCGCTGAGCTGCACCGCAGAGACGTAGCACCGGCAGCAGCAGTGAGAGTCACCGCCGCCGCCGTATCCAAGGACTCGTTGCAGCCATTTTCAACAACGACATCATCACTCAGTTCCCACCACCACATCGGGTGAGCTGCGGCATTTACTAGCTCAAGTAACAGCAGCAGCAGCAGCAGCAGCAGCACCGGGTGGCAGCAGCAGCTGTTTCTGGCTGCCAGCCTGTACACAAAACAAAAAAAAGAAAAGGAAGGGAGTAGTAGCTCGCAGCAGCAGCTTGCGGCGGCGGCTGCGAGCACTAACAGCGCGCAGTGGCGATAACAGCTCGCAGCAACGGTGGCATCAGCAGCCGCGACCAGCAACAGCAAGGCAGTAGCAGCAGCAAAAGCAACAATAGTACAGCAGCAGCATTGCAGCTGCTGCAGCGATTGGAGTACAGTAGTAGCAATGCGACAGTAGCAGAAGCAGCAGCAGAATTGCAGCACCGCAGCAGCAGCATTGCAACTGATGCGCAGTTTCTGCTGCGCAGAAACTACGTAGCACTGCGCAGACCTGCGTTGCACTTTGCTGGCCTGAACAGCCCCTGCACGGCCGCGAGCAGGGGCTGACAAGGTCACCCCCACCGGTCACGCGGAGTTCACGTGACCTTCTAAAAAACAACGATGGCGTATAATTTGCTAGCGTAAAAAATGCTAGCTTTTTTTTGCTAGCGTAAGAAACACTGACGTCATAATCGGTTGTGCTGACGTCAGAAATTTTGGGGTCAAAATGTCAATTTTTGAACATTTCAACTCCTCGAGAAATGCTGTTGGTTTTTCGTTTGGAGCTTTTTTTACGTTTGGCCCCATACTAAGCGCTGACATGGCTCCGACCGGTGACAAGGGCAAAGGACCACCACATCCTTCTTCCTCCTCCTCCGGGGTCATGAGCCCACGATCGCAGGCCATTGCGGACTTGCGGAGTCAGCAGGATGAGATACGTCACGTAAAGTGGCAGCAGACCGACGCCATCCGCACGCTCACTGATCTTCTTTGGAGTTAGTCCACAGCCCCACAGCACACCTCCGGGCGAGTCGGCGGTGTCACACGTTCTGCACAGCAGTCAGCATCTACACCGAGGAGAGTGACAGGACAGGACTCGCCACTTCTTGATCCTTTGGAGGAGGACCCTAATATGCCAGGCATAAACGATGACACTCCCGGGAGGGAGATTCGCATACTTTAGGAGCGTCTTCGCTAGTTGCAGACGCGTTCCGTTCCTTGTTCCCCGAGATCCGATCTTCGCCTGAGCCCTACCTCGGCGACTTTCCTCTTCCCGATGTCTTCCCCATCCCTCGTCTTTCCCATCATGTGGTTGCTCTCCCTACGGAGCGACAACCTAAGGACTTTGAGACACCGCCCCCACGATATGTCAGCAAGGACGGCTTTGACTACTGGGAGACCCTCTTCCAGGTGTGGGCTACTTCAGAGGGGGTTTGGCCCTACTACCATAGTCAGTACCAGGTTATTGACCGTGCTCAGGTGCTGACAACGGCTCGGGTGATGCGCGGACTCCTTTACGCCATGCCTCGCGAGACTGTCATGGACTTTCACCCCTTCCTTGGAGAGGCCGGTATAGGCACGAGTCCTGACCCACGTCCGGGCTGGGAGCTGGCATTGTCCCTGCTTGCTGCAGAGACGCACGCCACCCACGCGGCTCACATCCGCGCCTTCCACTCCCTTCATCAGGGACCTGCCTATCCCATAGCTGCTTACTGGCGGTGCGCCATGCGCATCTATACATGCCTTGGGACCGCAGGAGGGACACAACTGTGGGAGTTCCGTAGGCTCATGATCGGAGTCCGACTTGAGCATGCCGACATCTTCATGAGGTAAAGCAACGCCGCGCTCAAGCCCTTCTCCACCTCCCTTCAGCTTCTTGCTTGAGCGCATCAGATTTTCCTCTAGGTGACATCCGCTCATGAGACAGCCGTCGCCCACCAAGAGAGTTCACTTGCTGCACCAATCATCGTGTCACCACTGACGCCTCTCTCGCAGTTCACTTCTCCATCCTCTAGCACGCCCTCCTCTTCCCCTTCCACCCCAGCTACCTCGAATCAGACGCAGGGTGTGGCAGCAACATCAGCACAGGGGAAGAAGAGCAAAAAGAAGCATGGCTCCGGCCAGCAGCAGTCACCGCAGTAGCAGTCATCAGGCGATAGCAGTGAACACACTATTCACTGCTACAACTGTGGAGGCGCTCACCGCTACACCGACTGCCAGCAGCTGCTCGACTGGGAGCGGATCACTGGCGGTCATCAGGCTGTACACGCACAACGGTCTGCGTCAAGCAGTACAGCCTCTGGTCGCGCGATGACCACGATCGTAGCAGTTTCCGCTTCCCCACCGGTGAGCAGGTGAGACCCTGACCACCATGACCGCACCATCGCAGAGCTCCATCAGCTCTTGGCACTTCGCTCTCAGGGAGGTGCGAGTGTGTCGTCACAGCCGGATGGTTCACAGACTATTTTTTTGTCTGTTCTCGTCTCTCGTGATGACTCATGTGGGGGAGCACAACTGGCACGTGATGATGATGGGCCTGACAGTACATATTGGATTTGTGAGTCTCACCTGTGTGCCCTTCTTCGTTCTCCCTCCTCTATTGCCGAGCGCCTATCTGTTGCCGAGTGTTCCATTGCCCGTTGCACCGTGACGTCCTCCAATCGTGATTCGGATGGCACTTGTGGCATCTGTTCGCTCTGTTCGCACAGGCTCTGGTCAGTCCTTGCCAGTCCAGGGTGTTGGGATTGTGTGCTTCGATGGTCCGTCTGGCCCCTTGTATCTCTCCGATGTGCTTTTTGTGCGTGATCTTGAGCTCAGCTTGCTCTCTGTGCGTGCTTGCACTTTGATGGGACTCTCTGTGGAGCACACTGTCGACTCCGTGACAGTGACTACTCTTGATACTCGCACTGTTGTTCTTTGTGCCTCTATTGTGGATGATCTGCATTGTGTTCCTCGGATCTCTTCTTCTCCTTGCTCCCCTTCCCCTCTCGCTCGTGTGTTTGTCACTGGTGTCCTCTTTGCTGAGCACCAGCGCCTGCTGCATTGACGTCTGTGTCATGTGGGCTCCGACAGTATGTCGAAGCTTATTAGGACACAGCCCGCCCTCGGTCTTGACGCACCCTCTTTCAAGAGGCCGCCCAAGACCGATTGTCTGTTCTTCTCTCATGGTAAGATGCATCGCTACACCTACCCTGACTCCCATTCTCGAGCCCTTCATCCCCTTGAGCTAGTCCATTTGGACCTTCTCGGTCCTCTCCCTGTCGAGTCCTTATCCGATCGGGGCCGATATGTCCTGACCCTAGCCAATGACTTCACCCAGATGCGGTGGGTCTAAAGCCTATGCCAGAAGAGTGATGCCGCTCTCGCGATTTGTCTCTGGCTAGTGATGGCTAAGCGTCAGTCTCGCCACTCGCTGCATATCTTCTGCTCGGATCACGGTGGCGAGTTTCTTGGCAAAATGGATAGTTTCTTTGTTGAGCGCGAGATTTTTCACCAGGTCTCTCCTCCTGCCACTCCTCAGCAGAACGGTGTCTCTGAGTGCTGGAACCGCACCATGGAGGATGCGGTTCGTGCTATGTGGTCTGAGTTCGGTCTCCCGAAATCCTTCGCCTTCGAAGGATTTGCCTACATAACAAGGGTCTGGAACCGCCTCCCGCACGGTCTTCTTCTGGACCACGCTACACCGTATGAGCTCTGTTTTGGCCACCGTGCTGATCTGCGTCTTGCTCATGTATGGGGCTCAGTGGCTTCTGTGTGGTACACGGAGGATCAGCAGGGATCGAAGGTCTCTCCGCGGGATCGCTTGTGTGCCTCCGTTAGTATCTTCCCGCGGTTGAAGGCCTGGAGTTTTTGGGACCCTGCCCGTCGTTGCATTGTTGAGTCCCACGACGTGCTCTTCTATGAGTCTCTCACCTACCACGATCTGACCTCGATTGTGTCAATGTCTGTCACACACGTTCCTGCGTGTGAGGTTTCTCGACGGATGGGGGAGTCTAAGCCTACGAGCACCTCTCGTCAGGCTAATGTGTCCGTTCGAGCCCCCCCCCACTTCTCGGTCTCCGGGTCTTGATGACCCGGCGATAATCGCTGTCGGTCCAGAGACCTCTCCCGCCCAACCTGTCTTCTCTCCTGTGCCCTCGCACCCCACAGACACCCATGATGCTGTCCCTCTGTACTCCTGTACTCCTGTACTCTGGTACTCCTGCCTCTGTGGGCGGTCATGCTTCCACTTCCAGTCCTGTGTCTCCCATCAGTAAACAAGCCTCTCCTCCCACTGCATCACCTGCCCCTGTGCCTCAATCCTCACCGGATGTGGTCGTGTCTATCTCTTAGCCTCCGGTCAGCCCTTTGAGCCCAGGCTACTCGCGTGAGCCCGGTGGTCCTCTTCGACTGTTGGGCTCCGGAGCCTAGCGAGTGTAAGGTCTCACATCCAGGCGCTCCACTCGCAGTGTTGCGAGTGGAGATCTTGGCACAAAGGCCCTCGGCCTGAGTGTCCATACAGATCACACAAAGGTAAATCCAGCATGTCCTGTAGGGCACAATCTCGTCACTCGCGAGCTTCGAACCGCTTGTGCATTTAGTCCCAATCACCCCAAATTCATGCACTACTATATCTGTGTACACCACACATTTTTCCGTACACGTAGATTGCAAGTACCTTCCTTGTACTCACCCTTACATTATGGCAACTTTCATAGAATGTTCCTAGTCGGACTGGAGGACAAAGTCACATAGTGAGGAATCTTCCGTGTAACGTCTACATGAACTTACCCATTAAGAGTTTTTCAAAGAATCTCTTTTGTGTACATGATGTCCTGTCATTTCTATGAAGTTTCTCCTCCTTGTACACAAGTGTACTTTTTGTATGTCATTGTCATTTTAAATTCTGTCTACTCCCTTCTACACTCCCCTCATACACTTTCTACTGGCCTAGGGGGAAGGAGACGGTAAGGGGAGGTCCAAAGGACAAAAGCGTATGAGACAATTGTGTGAAGGAGTGTATCACTGAACAAGTGACATTACGTTGAAATAATACATTTGTGTACATGATAACCCATCAATTTCATGAAAATTCTCCTCCTTGTACACAGGTCTATATTTTGCACGTCACTGTCATACCAAATTCCGTTAACTCCCCCGTACACACCCCTCATACACTTACCACTTGACGGGGGAGGGGGTGGAGGGAGGGTCCGAACGGCAAAAGTGTACGAGGCAAGGCTATGAAGGAGTGTACGACTGAACAAGTGACATTACGTTGAAATAATACACTTGTGTAAATGACCTCATATAGCTTGTATGATGTTTCTCCTCCTTGTACACAAGTGTGCTTTTATATGGCGCCATCATATAAAATTCTGTTCACTCCCTCATACAATCCCCTCATACACTTTCCACTGGGGGGAGGGGGGGAGGGGGCAGAGGGTGGAGTCAGAGGAGGGGGGTCCAAATGACAGAAGTGTATGAGACAAGTGGATGAAGGAGTGTATCACTTAACAAGTGCCGTTACGTAGTAATGATACATTTGTGTACACAATAACCTATCACTTCTATGAAGTTTCTACTCCTTATACACAAGTGTACTTTTGTATGTCACTGTCATACCAAATTTTGTTCACCCACTCCTACAATCCCCTCATACACTTGGACTTGATGGGGGAGGAGGGGGTCGGGGGGATCCAAAGGGCAAAAGTGTATGATGTAAGTGTATAAAGGAGTGTTTCACCCAACAAGTGACGTTATGTTGAGATAATCCATTTGTGTACATGATCCCATATAACTTCCATGGAGTCTCTCCTCCTTGTACACAAGTGTATTTTTGTATGTCACTATCATATCAAATTTTGTTCACTCCCTCATACAATCCCCTCATACACTTTCCACTTGACGGAGGGGGGAGGGGGTCGAAGGGGGGTCCAAATGGCAAAAGTGTATGATGCAAGTACAAGAAGGAGTGTATCACTGAACAAGTGACCTTACGTTGAAATAAAACATTTGTGTACATGATCACCTACCGCTTCTGTGAAGTTTCTCCTCCTTGTACACAAGTGTGGTTTTGTATGTTGCCGTCATATAATGTTTTGATCATCCCCTCACACACTCCCCTCATACACTTTCCACTCGACCGGGGAGGAGGGGAGGGGGGGAGGGGAGTCGGAGGAGGGTGGTCCAAACGACAAAAGTGTGTGAGAGTGTATCACTTAACAAGGGACGTTATGTTAGAATGATACATTTTGTACATAATAACCTATCACTTGAAGTTTCTAGCACTTGCACACAAGTGTACTTTTGTATGTCACAGTCATACCAAATTTTACTCACCCCCTCCAACAATCTCCTCGTACACTTTGCACTTGATGGAGAGGGGGGGTCGGGTGGGTCTAAAGGGCAAAAGTGTATGATGGAATTCTATTATGGAAGTGTATGAAGGAGTGTATCACTTAATAAGTGACGTTATGTTGAGATAATCCATTTGTGTACATGGTCTCACAAAACGTCTATGAAGTTTCTCCTCCTTGTACAAAAGTGTACTATTGTATATTGCTATCATACAAAATTCCATTCACTCCTTCATACACTCCCCTCATACACTTTCTACTTGACGAGGGGGGGGTGGAGGGTCCAAAAGATAAAAGTGTACGAGGTAAGTGTATGAAGGAGTACATCACTAAACAACGACGTTACATGAAAACATATATTTTTGTATATAGTTTCATATAACGTCTATGATGTTTTTCTTCCTTGCACACAACTGTACTTTTGTATGTCACTATCATACAAAAATTGGTTCACTCCCTTATACACTCCTCTCGTACACATCCACTTGACGGGGGAGGAGGGAGGTACAGGGGGATTCAGAACAAAAGTGTATGAAGTATGTATAAGAAGGAGTGTATCACTAAACAAGTGATATTAGATTGAAACAATATACTTGTGTACATGATCACCTACCACTTCTGTGAAGTTTCTCCTCATTGTACACACATGTACTTTTGTATGTCACTGTCATGAAAAAAATTGTTCATTCTCTCATACACTCCTCTCATACACTTTCCACTTGACAGGAGGGGGGGAGATGGAGGGTTCAAAATACATAACTGTTTGAGGTAATTTTATGAAGGAGTGTATCACTAAACAAGTGATGTTACAATGAGATAATACATTTGTTTTTCACTACGGAAATAAAATAAAACATGTATAGACAGTGCCACCACTATGTGCCTCTCTTACATCCTAGAAACTTCTAAACACATAACCACATCTATTGTACACATGTCCTCTAGTTTATGAAAGTGCTCTCATTAACTCTAACTCTGCTTGTGATGCAGCAGCGACCTTGTGATCGTCAGGCCCAGTTCTCAGGCGTGTGCACTCGCCACTCAGAGCTCTCCCTCGTTGGTGCCTGATTCGGGCACACTGAGGGACGCCCTCTCATTAGAGGATGCCGACGCCTAGCGTGTTGCCTGTGAGGATGATCTTTGTGCCATCCAAGAGCACGGATTTTACGAACTAGTCAACCTTCCACCTGGGAGGAAGGCAATTCAGGTCAAGTGGGTCTTTTGCAAGAAGGTGAAGCCGGATGGCTCACTGGAACGCCACAAGGCTCACTTGGTCGTCAAGGGGTACTCTCAGATCAAAGGCGTTGATTACACTGACACCTTTGCCCTTGTCAGCCCATGACCTCAGTTCGCACTTTGTTTGGTGTGGTGGCTCTGCATGACTAGGAACTGCACCAGATGGATGTGAAAAAAAGCGTTCCTCCATGGCTCCCTTGATGAGGATATATACGTGGCCCGGCCACCAGGCTTTGAGGACGGTGAAAAAGTCTGGCACTTGCGCAAGTCCTTGTACGGACTCAAGCAGTCTCCTCGGTGCTGGAACTGGGAGATCACAGGCACTCTGACTCATGCGGGGTATGTACAAAGCGAGGTCGATCCTTCTCTTTTCATCCGACAGGCGCCTGAGCGGTTCACTGCCATCCTGGTCTATGTGGAAGACTTCCTGATCGTGTCTCCCTCCATGGAGGCCGTGAAGGAGGCCAAGGCGGTCCTCCAGAGTGCCTGTAGGACGAAGGACCTTGCTCATGCAGCGGTGTTTCGTGGCATGGAGATCGTACGAGACCGTAGACGCCGGACGCTTCAGTTGCATCAGGCCCGAAACGCACGCGTTGTGGGGGAGCACTTCAGTGACCTCCTTGGCGCAGTGTCAACGGCCTCCACACCTCTCACACCTGACAGGCAGGACGCCCTGAAGGTGGACGATCCCACACAACTGGGGGAGACAGTGGATGTGACCTTGTACCTCTGCCTCATCGGATCTCTGATGTACATGGCCACAACCACACGCCCCGACATCGCTTTTGCCGTCAACCTCCTTGCACTGTTTTTGCAGGCTCCACGTGCGAGAGCCCTCCAGGTGGTGTACGAGTGGTGTGGTACGTGGTTTCCACGTTGTACCTTGGAATCTACTTTTGCCGGTAGTGCTCGGTGTTTCTTAACGGCTGCACCGACAGCGACTGGGCCTGGAGCCAAGATGGACACAGTCGCATCGGTTATGTGTTCCTGCTCGGTGGTACCGCTGTTTCCTGGTGCAGTGGGAAGCAGGGCTTCATCGCACGTAGCTCGCCGGAGGCAGAGTATATTGCTCTGGGTGCAAGGGCTGCTGAGGTAGTGTGGCTACAACGTTTGTTCCTTGAGCTGGGTCAGTCAGTGCACGCCATTGTGCTTCGTTGTGAAAACCAGAGTGATCTTGCCATTGCGTAGAATTCTGGTGTGTTTCATGCTCGCACGAAGCACATTGCGGTTGAGCATCATTTTGTGCGTGAACTGGTGGAGCGACACGTGATCTCCGCCATCTGGGTCAACACTGACATGCAGTGTGCTGACTTCTTGACGAAGGCACTGGCGCGCGGGAAGTTTCTGGTGGCCATTTGTTCCGTTGGGCTTTGCCCCTTGCCTGAGAGTGGTTGAGTACAGGGTGTATCCGTGTCTGTGTCTGTGTCACAATTATTTTTGCACTCGCTGTTGCACTCGTTTCAGTGCTGCATGTGTATGGACATGCGTACCATCGGGTCATGGGGAAGTGTTGTGATTTGTGACGTTCCTGTCGACCTGTACAGCTTACTGTGACCAATCGGTCGTGTCCATGCTTGTGCAGATCCCTGATACGGACCCAGGTGGTACCGGGGCATCGTGTGGTGGTGGACTACCTGCTCGGAGCTGATCGACGGTCACCGCAGAGTCCTGGATGCTGTCTGAGACCTTCTACAGTTTTCTGCAGCTTATAGGATTTTCTCGGTGGACTGGCCGTGGGCCCAATTTGCATGTATTTGCATTGTGTGTCCACCATTTGTTGCCAGATGCATGCATGTGACCAGTCCTAGCGTCTGGCTTGAGATTTTGCACATGTAGGTTCAGAGGATGTAGTGTTCTGACTTGTCTACGCTGAGTTACGGCCAAAACAGTGATTTTGGGCCGGTTTCAGGACAGACCTTGCACTGCCGCGTGCGACACCCGCCGTGCGCCGCGATAGGTACTTATGCCATGGACCTGCCATTTGTCATTTCTCTCTGCAAATTCTATTGAAGCATTCTGACACTTTGCCTTGTGTCCCCTAGCCAGACCCTTGCCGTTGTGTGTACGAATTGTGACTGTCGTCACCGTCTGACCAGCCACTGACGCCTAGTCAGCGGCAACATCGCTAGGAAGCTTCCACGCATTTTCTCAGGTTTGTCTGAGCCAAAATGGCTGAGGCGACCATTCACCCATCCTCCTGGGACTGACTATTCTGAGGGCCTACGTTTTGGTTCCATAGTTAGTCGTAAAACAGCCCACGGCTGTTACAGAGCGTAAATAGCGATAGGACGTCGATAGCGTCTAAGCCTCGGGGGCCGTCGATTTGCTCGCTCCTGTTCGAGTGAGCAGATGCGGTTGCACCAACGCTCGCCTCGTCGGCGTCCTGGAAAGTACTCCCGTGGATTTGACATGACACCTATGTTTTGAATTTTTCTTGGCGTAACTCCTTGCATCCTATTCCATAACGGTAGATAACTTGTCCCCAGTTGTTCTAAATAACCTGAAAAAAACATCTTCGTGACAACACTTGCGAATTTTCCAGTAATTCGCTATTCTCAAAGCCCTCCCCGACTTGGCGGAGCTTCTCGAATCAGCCACTCACGACGCGACCTTGTACGCGTTGCTCGGCTCGAATGTCGATGACTTGACTTATGCCTCATTCTTGTTCTCAGTATTGTATGTGTGCTATACACCCTCTTCACTTGTCATTGAAGTACATTTAATGCTTAGGACGGAGTTGTTATATGTCCATCGTTTCCGTCGATAGATCCCGGGTGCCCATAGTCAAAATTGAACCGACGGCGGTGTCCAAAGTCGAAACCGAGAAGCATGTGGTGTCCATAGTTGGAATTGAAATGATTGCGGTGCCCATAGTTGAAATCGTCATGACATATGTGCCCCCGGTAAGTGTGAGTCATGGGCACGCTTGACATATGTTTCAAGGTTTTAACATATTTGTCATAGATTTCAGCGACCACGCAAGAACGACCGTCGTCGGCGGCCGTACGCGTAATATGGAAAGAATTTGACTTGGTTCGTTAGGTCTCCGACGCCTTCATGACGGGTCTTAGATACGATAATGCAACGCTTCGGCTCGTAAAAACGTGTTGCAAATGATAGAGCCAATTGTTTCATCTCAGTCCGTTGTTTGAAGGATCGTCGAAGCTTAACAAATTGCACATTCGTCCTCCTCAAACGAGTCCGTGTGTTCCACCTTATTCGTATCTGATTTTGACAGCCTGTCAGGTGTCACATCCTGTCGGTTTCCCGAGATGCAATGTACCTCCCATCATGCATGGCTACCATGTGCTTCCCTCAATTGCAGTCGTACCAATCGCCGGAAAATATTGTTTGATCCACATCGACAGTAGCGGCTCGTGGGGGGTTCTCGCCTTGCAGTGCATTGTGGTGCATCTAAGCGTCGATTATGTTCCTCATGCTCATGGCGGCTTTGTTGACGGTGCATGCAAGACGAACGTGGGTATCCCGGTTATATAGAGCCAAGTTTTATGAACAAGGTGCCCATGATGTCTCCCGATGGTGGGGACCACGCACCAGAGAGGTGGCAGAGCTCTCACAACATCCTGGATCCCACCGGACGACAACGACGACGACTTGACAGATGATCCGTGCTTGACACACCAGACACCCACCGCCGACAACGACGATGCACCGCCCCTTGCACTTGACGGGGTCCCACGCCCTCAAGCTTAGGGTCCTCTGAGGATGTCCCGTGTAGGCGGGTGTGTGCTCTCAACCAAAGGCCTGCCCGTTGGTTCTGACGATGAGGCAAAGGCAGCCGATGCCAAGGCGAAGGCTGTCGCCGCCCGCATCTCGGACCCCACCCCACGTGCTACCCCGAAGAAGCGGAAGGCTGCGGTGGACTTTCCCGGTGGCTCAACATTCGAGAACATGGCCGCATGCAAAGCCGTAGTGGAAGAGTATGCGGTTCACAACCTCATGGCACTGAGGTGGTTGAAAAGCGACCGCACTCGTTTTGTGGCGTGGTGCAAGCAGTATGCAACGAAGAAGTGCCCGTGGATCGTTTGTGCCGGGTACAACAAGAAGTCCGGAGCAGTCAACATCATGTCGTTCGTGGATGGCCACCTTTGTGACCCCGGCCTCGGCCGGGGTAACCCCGTGCGCTCCATGAGGTGGGTTGCACGGCAGATGGAGAGCACCATTGCAAAGGACCCATCTGTGAAGCCCAAGGCGCTGCAAGCGGTCGTGACAGAAGTGGCCAACACGAAGGTCCCCTACACCACCCTTTACCATGCGAAGAAACTATGTTTGGAGAAGATGTACGGCAAGAAGTTGGACTCGTGGAGCATGTTCTCCAGTTACGTGGACGAGGTACGTTATCCCGCATGGGTTTAGTCTACTCGATTTTCAATGCTTCGGCTATGTGATACTTTAGGGACTCAACATGTGGAACATGCTGTCTCATGCAGGTGCTCAGGGTTGACCCGCTGGCCATCGCCAAAGTTGAGAAAGACCGTGTCACGGGCACCTTTGACAAAGTGTTCATCGCACCCGGTGCCTGCAGGATAGGTTTTGAGTACACGAGGCGGGTCCTCGTCATGGATGGCACACATCTAAAAAACGGCCATAAGCAGGTACTCCTCATCATGCAATTCTTCGACGCAAATGAGAACGCCATGCCCGCTGCGTATGCCCTGGTGTCCGGGGAAGATGAGCGCAATTGGAGCTGGTTCTGTGAGTTGGTGGCAGCAACGTACCCCACGGCCACACAACATGGAACACCGGTCATATGTGACCGCGAGAAGGGACTGGCCAACGCTGTCGAGGCCAAGCTGCCCGGGGCAACCCACACGTACTGCACGTGGCACCTTATGCACAACGTGCAGTCCAAGTGCCAGGGCAGGTTGGGCGCACTATTCTGGAACCTGACGCACGTGACGGCGCAAGCGGACTGGGACGCATGCCTGGCAGAGATGCGGCGCACAGTGCCAAGGGCACTTGACTACCTGCTAGGCGGGAATGGAGAGCCAGGCATCCCGAAGGAGCACTGGAGCAGGCTGTTCTGTCCGGTTTCTCACGGTGGGCACACCACCAGCAACGCCATGGATTCTCTCAATGGCAAGCTGGTGGAGCTCAAGAAGATGTATCCGTATTTTTGTTTTGTGAACCTGCACGTGTTTGTGCAGCGATTGTGGCACATTCGGCGCAGGATGGCACACGACGCCAAGGGCAGCGTCGCGCCTGTGCTCTACCTCAAGTTGAAGAACAACTACGACCGCAGCAGAGAGTATTCACTGGACCTGCATGGTGACGAGACGGGACCATGGCACAGCGGCACAGCCACGCGTCGTAACGACACTCCACGCGACGTCAACATCACCACCAAGGACTGTTCGTGCAGGCATTGGCGGGAGTATGGGATGCCGTGCCCGCACGCATGCAGCCTACTGCTGGAGAACGCGCTGAACCCTGTAGCATACGTTGATTTCGGCTACCTGAATCTGAGCTACAAGCGGACCTACAAACGACCCGTTCCCATTGCCAAAGGTGCGGCAGGTGAAGCCGGCAGAGCCTAAATGGAAGCAGCCAGGCCCAAGTCGAAGGCACGGGCAACCAGCCACCGTGCACTTGGACAGGTACGCGAAGATGAAGAAACGGCACATTTGTGCCCGCTGTGGAAAGCAAGGCCATGTCCGGCGGGCATGCCCTAACATGGAGGTCCCAAGCCCCGAGCAGATGGCGGCTGCACGCGTCTCTGAGCTAGACGCTGAGCGTCGCATGCGGGCCTCCTGTCGGACTAACGTGGACGCCATGGGATACTTAGGGGATGAGGCGGATGGTGGACCCCCTGCCAAAGAGGAGGCGGATTCGGAGGAGGAGGAGGAGGAGGAGGAGGAGGAGGATGAGGAGGAGGAGGAGGAGG
>SZWC01000568.1:205113-218707 GCA_023375785.1 Penium margaritaceum | reverse complement strand
GAGGAGGAGGAGGAGGAGGAGGAGGTGTATGAGGAGGGGGAGGACGAGGAGGGGGGCGAGGGGGAAGAGGAAGAGGAGGAGGGGGGAGGGGGGCAGGAGGTCGTCGACCCTGTCTCTGTGTCCAGTGACGAGGAAGGGGTCGACCACCATGATGCCGAGGATTGTGAGGAGGCATGGATGGCCTTCCATGCTGAAGTGGATAGCGTCAACCGCTCCTTTGGCCTTTGGTGAGTCTGGGTGAGCTTGTTTTGATTGCCATTACTGTATTTTAACTCTGCCTTCAACTTCATTCATGATGTCTAACACTGTTTTCATTCCATGTGTGTGCTTTGCAGAGATCACCAACGTGCACTTCTTAAAGAGGAGGTGCATGCCAGATCACATGTGGCCCGTGATTGCACTCCTGCAGTAGATTAGCTTTTAGCTGTGGTGTACTTTGGTTAGCAGTTTTGTTAAACTCCGCTTGACTAAGAGTTGTAATGCCCAATGTCTGATCTTGTGTACTCCTCCCTCCCCATATCAATATCGGCCCACATTCCTCTTCTGCTCAAATAGTTCACAACCACTAACCACACATTGGACGTTTGCTTTGTTGAACTATGCATCTGTTGTGGTCCACAATTGCAGTAAGGTGTAAATTGTAGTGTACAATGGTGTCCTGAAATTATTTTGCAGTGTATGTACATCAAGTAGCTACCAAGTGTACATATAGACTGTACACACGTTCATTTTGTTCTCTTTGCGACAATTGTTTCAAGGAACCAGAAACATGAGTTCATGTGACCAACAAGACTTTACCGTCATCTTCCTCATGGGAGTTAGTTCGACATTGGTGTGTCAGAAACTGTATTCATATTTGTGGCCGCCAACAAGAACAAGATATGTAAGCATGTGCCATTGTATAGCGACACACAACGACGCATGTCAATTGGATGCCTACACGAGTGAAGCAGAGGCAGAGGAGAGTCATTGGGAAGATGTCTTCTATGAGGGAGGAGATGAAAACATCGACTCTACTGATGCCAATGAGGAGATATTCTATGATGCAATGGGATGCCAAGGACGGCAGGGATGTGGATGCGACTTGTGCCACTGGCTCTGGCTGTGCAGTGTCCTGGATCCAAAGTGGTTGGATCCAGAGTGGATTGGGTAGTACTTCCTGAAATCATTCAACAATGGCCGTACTTGGGTCATGAACATTACTCCCATGCCCAGACTGTAGCGCGAGGTGTGCCACGTGGCTCGAACATGGGTCCAAGCCTGTGGGCGACGGATGGGATGAGTTGAGAGTCGGAGACCCTCAACTACCGCGATTTTGGCCCATTGGGTCAAGCTCCCCATCCGTTTGTTACATTTGGTATCAGAGCGCCGAGGTTCGACACCCATTGTGGACACCGTGGGCGGGTCCATTCTTGTGTGGGATGAATGTAGCGCGAGGTGTGCCACGTGGCTCGAACGTGGGTCCTGGCCTGTGGGCGATGGATGGGATGAGTTGAGGGTCGAAGACCCTCAACTACCGCGGTTTTGGCCCAGTGGGCCAAGCTTCCCATCCATTTGTTACACAGACTAGTCACATGAATGATACTGTAGTGCCCATAGCTGTCAATGAAATGATAATGAACTGCCCATGGCTTTCAATTACCTTTTACTTTTGTGCCCGGAAATGTGACGAAAACAAACAACAGATACCCATATCTGTCATTGAAATCATAGTTCCATGCTCATAGTTTGATACCCAGTCATGTCAATGCAATAAAACTCGGATGCCCATACATGTCACTGAAATAATGCTCGCATACCCAGAGATGACAATGCAATGCACCTCGAAAGCCCATATTTGTCACAAAGATAATACTCACATACCCACAATTGTCAATGAAATAAACCTGGGAAGCCCATACTTGTCAGTGACATAATACTCGCATACCCTGAATTGTCAACACAATAAACCTCGGAAGCCCATACTTGTCACTGAGATAATACTCGCATACCCAGAATTGTCAGAGCAATAAAACTCAGATGCCCATACTTGTCACTAAAATAATACTCGTACACCCTGGATTGTCAATGCAATAAAACTCTTATGCCCGTACTTTCATCATCGAATGCCCACTACGGACTCGGTGGCTTGGTTCATGTCCACGGCTCCCATGGCTCGGGACAGTTGGGCGGCCTGCTACTAGGCATGGGCACTCCCAAGTTCCAAGCCATGTGCTCCGATGTCACAGGAGCTCGGGCCCATGATAGTTCTTCATGTCCGAACTCTCTGTTGCGTGCTACATTGTGGTCCCACCGCTCCTTCAATGCGACCCATGCCCGATGTGCCGCCCGGGGGTCGGCTACGGGAGTACCCCATCCATGATGTGCCGGACCATTTGGACGGACGTTGTTCTCCATGTCCAGCGAATGTGTTAGTCAAAGTTCGACACTAGGAGTGAAATAAGCACACATTACTCTTGGGGAAGCACCTTCAATTCACACTGTAGTGCCGGTTCATCGTGCGAACCAGTAGAAAAAGCAGTTCACTTGATGAACCTGTTCGCGTGAGCCTGAGTGGATCTCGGCACATGCCGCCAATATCGGGTGAAGGTGCGCACAGCGTCGGCAACCTCCACCATGGACAATATGTCATTGCCGGTGGCCACCTCCATTCGGCGAGCATTCATAGGCGATTAAAATGTGCTTTCCGAGCGACACGCAAACATCGTATACAGCGCGACGATATCGGTCCACATGCATGGCTCCAGCTTGTGGGAATTTACCGCCGGTGAACGGTAAACGACAAAATGAAGCGGAGGCTGCCAAGCGAGGCTGGCAACATGTGAGGTTTGTTTACGACATGCAAGTCCATCAAGACTGAATACTTCGATCGAATAGTGGGTGAGAAGATTCACCACAGCTTCCTAGCAATGATGCTGCTGACGTGGCGGCACAGACCAGTCAGCTTAACGCACTAGCATGCAAGCGGGTGCGAGAACAGCAAGGATCAGGCTAGGAGAGACAAGACAAGTCTCAGAAGCTGCATTGCAGTGAATGTGCAGAGAAATGACAAATGACAGGTCCACAGCATAAATAGCCGCCGCGGCTCACAGCGGGTGGCGCACGCGGCGGCACCTGTCTGTCCTGAACCGGCCCAAAACCATTGTTCTGGCCATAACTCTGCGCACAGACGTCCAAACGGAGCGCCGTCTGATCCTACGGATGCAAGGCGAAAAGACGGACACAATGACTGGTCACACGCCTATGTCCGGCAGCAGCCGGAGAGTGTAAGAAAACAAACATGCAAATCAGCCTAGCAGGGCTGTCCACCGAGGAAATCTTGAATGTCTCCAAACGCAGTCCGTAGGTCGTGGCAACCCTCCGGTACACCAGGTAGGCTACCAGGCTGCCTCCAGCGGGTGGAGCACCACCTCAGGGGACTCCGTCTCCAGCTGGGTCTGCCTCAGGGATCTGCACGAGCATGGACACGGCCGAGTGGTCACAACCAACTGTACAACTGTGTATGTCTGACAGCATCACAACACTCCCCCATGACCCGATGGTACGCATGTCCATACACATGCAGAACGCGTGCCGGTGCAACACAGAGTGCTCAACAGAGACCCGGACAGTCACCCACTCTCAGACAGGGATCGCAGACTGACGGAACGAACAGCCCTGAGAAACCTCCCACGAGCCAGTGCCTTGGTCAGAAAGTCAGCGCGCTGCAAGTCTGTGCCCACCCAGACGATGGAGATCAACTGCCGCTCCACCAGACCGCGCACGAAATGATACTCGACAGCGATGTGCTTCGTGCGTGTGTGGAACACACCAGAGTTCTCAGCGATCGCGAGAGCACTCTGGTTGTCGCAGCGGAGGATGATGGTAGGCACCGACTGGCCCAAACACTGAAACAGTCGCTGCAGCCACACTGCCTCAGCGGCGCCAGCGCCCAGAGCAACATACTCAGCCTCTGAGGAGCTGCGAGTAATGCACCCCTGCTTTCCGCTGCGCCAAGACACAGCGGTGCCACCAAGCAGGAACACGTAACCCGTGCGGCTGCGTCCATCAGGACTCCACGCCCAGTCGCTGTCGGTGTAGCCATCTACCACAACCGAGCACTGTCTCCTAAAGCAGAGACCGTGATACGGTGTGGAAACCACGTACCGGACAACTCGCAAAGCTGCGTGCAGAGCGCGAGCCCGAGGGGACTGACTGAACTGTGCGAGTAGGTTGACANCGAACGCAATGTCGGGACGCGTGGTCGTGGCCAAGTACATCAGTGAGCCAATGATGCGCAAGTACAGGGTCACGTCCATAGCCTCGCCCAGATCGGCTGGGTCTGTCACCTTCAGAGCGTCCTGCCCGTCGGGAGTGATGGGTGACGAGGCGGTGGGGACAGCGGCAAGGAGGTCAGCAAATCGCTCCCCCACCACCTGTGCGTATCGTGCCTGATGGAGGAGGAGTGTCCATCGACGACGGTCACGCACAATCTCCATTCCGAGAAAAACAGCCGCTGGACCGAGGTCCTTCATCCTGTAGGCGGCCTGCAGGACCGCCTTGGCCTCCTTCACGGCCTCCAGTGAAGGAGACGCAATCAGGAGATCGTCCACGTACACCAGAATGGCAGTGAGGTGCTCGGTTGTCCTTCGGATGAAGAGTGACGGATCGGCGTCGCTCTGGACGTATCCAGCCTGCATGAGGGTGCGAGTGATCTCTTGGTTCCAGCACCGGGGCGACTGCTTCAGACCATACAAGGCCTTGCGCAAGCGCCAGACCTTGTTTCCTTCCACCTCAAACCCAGGTGGCTGGACCATGTAGATTTCCTCCTCCAAGGTGCCGTGGAGGAACGCATTGTTCACATCCATCTGTTGCAGCTCCCAATCATGATGGGCGACCACACCAAGTTGCACGCGAGCTGTGGTCATGCGACCAACAGGGGCAAAGGTGTCAGTGAAGTCCACCCCCTCCACCTGAGAGAACCCCTCGGCAGTCAAGCGGGCCTTATAGCGGTCCAGTGAGCCGTCAGGCTTCACCTTCTTGCGGAAGACCCACTTGGCCTGCACGACCTTCTGTCCCTCAGGACGGTCGACCAGCTCAAAGACTCCGTGCTCACGGATGGCCCTGAGCTCGTCCTCACAGGCGGCTCGCCACTGCTCAGCATCATCTCCTGAGAGCGCCTTCTTTAACGTGTCTGGATCGGGGACCGCCAAAGGAGAGCTCCGGGTGGCCAGGACACATGCCTCGCGGGTCGGACGGACCACAACCAAGTCAGCGGCAGCTGCCTGTGTAGCCTCGTGCTCGTCAGCGATCAGCTGGTGCCCTATGGGACAGGCTGGGTGCACCTCCGTGTAGGTGCACTGGACACTCAGGCCGAGAGCCTTCGTGCCAGGGTCACCACTATGCATGCTGCGCGTGCATCGTCTGGGTGGCGCAACCGCAGTCGGAGGTGCACGTGAGGCCAGTGGGCGGAGACGTCCACCTAGCCCACGGGAGTAGCTAGAGTCTGAGCTGACCGATGGCTCAGGCATAGGGAGGGCAGGCGCTGCGTCTGGAGATGCTGCAGGCGCGGGCGAGTCAGTCGCGACAGGCGCTGGCAAAGCAGGCGCTGGAGGCGCGGGCGAGACAGTCGCGGCAGGCGCGGGCGAGGCGGTCGCGGCAGGTGCAGGCGAGGCAGGTGCAGCTCCCACAGGCGAGGCAGGTGCAGCGGCCACCGGCGAGGCAGGTGCAGCTCCCGCAGGCGAGGCAGGCACCGCGGGGGCAGGCGAGCCAGGAGACGAGGCAGTCGCGGCAGGCGCAGGCGAGGCAGGTGCAGCTCCCGCAGGCGAGGCAGGTGCAGCGCCCGCCGGCGAGGCAGGTGCAGCTCCCACAGGCGAGGCAGGCACCGCGGGGGCAAGCGAGCCAGGAGACGAGGTAGTCGCGGCAGGCGCGGGCGAGACAGTCGTGGCAGGCGCGGGCGATGCAGTCGCGGCAGGCGCAAGCGAGGCAGGCGTAGAGACCACAGGCCCGACAGCAATGATAGCCGGGTCAATGGTGACCAGCGACGGTCCCACCCCGGAGGCACCCCGGACGGACTCACCCTGTGGGGCAGACTCCCCCAGCCGACGGGAGGCCTCACAGGTGGGAACGTGAGACGTTGCCTGGGTGAGAATGGCAGACAGGTCGCGGTACGACAGTGCCTCAAAGAACAGTGCGTCCCGTGACTCAACAATGCGATGTCGTCCTGCATCCCTGAAACGCCACGCTTTGGAGCGTGGGGAGACACCGAGGAAGGCACACATCCGGCCGCGCGGAGAGACCTTGGACCCCTGCTGGTCCTCGGTGTACCAGACGCAAGCCAAGGAACCCCAGACGCGAGCAAGCCTAAGATCCGCAGGTGACCGAACCACAGCTCATACGACGTGACGTGGTCCGGCAAGCGACCATGCGTGAGGCGGTTCCAGACCCACGTCATGTAGGTGAAGCCCTCAAAGGCGAAGGACGCCGGGAGACCGCACCCAGCGCGCATAACGCGAACCGCATCCTCCATGGTGCGGTTCCAGCGCTCAGACACACCGTTCTGCTGTGGCGTAGCAGGCGCCGAGAGATGGTGACAGATACCAAGCTCGGCGAAGTGAGTGGTCAGCTCACCGAGATACTCACCGCCGCGGTTAGAGCGGAAGGTGTGAAGGGAGTGACGAGACTGACGCTCAGCCATCACGAGCCACAAGCGCACGGCAAGAGCGGCATCGCTCTTGGGGCGGAGGCAGTAGACCCACCGCATGCGGGTGAAGTCATCCGTGAGGGTAAGGACATACCAACCACGGTCAGTGACAGACTCGACAGGGAGAGGTCCGAGGAGGTCCGAGTGGACAAGCTCCAGGGGATGCTGCGCGCGAGTGACGGAGGCAGGATAAGTGCAGCGATGCATTTCACCTTGAGCGCAGAACAGACAGTCGGTCTTGGGCGGCTTCTCGAAGGAAGCCGCATCAAGACCGAGGGCGGGCTGTGTACGGATGAGCTTGAACACAGTGTCTGTGCCTACATGACACAGGCGCCGGTGTAACAGGCGCTGGTGGTCAGGAGACAACACCCCCGTGACGAAGACGCGAGCAGACGAGCAAGGGGAAGAGGCAGGGGCAGA
The DNA here is from genome assembly GCA_023375785.1 of Penium margaritaceum. NCBI lineage: Eukaryota > Viridiplantae > Streptophyta > Zygnematophyceae > Desmidiales > Peniaceae > Penium > Penium margaritaceum. Next base: position 211,605 of record SZWC01000568.1, on the reverse strand, counting down.
GCAGCGCGCTATGTGATACAGGTCATCCACAACAGTGGCACGCAACACAACCGTGGAAGTGTCAAGTGCTGTGATCGTGGCATCATCAGAGGAGTGGTGAACAGAGAGACCCATCCTCGTGCAGGCACGGACAGAGAGCAGGCTGAGCTCGAGATCAGGCACGAAAAGCACGTCAGAGAGGTACACGGGACCAGACGGACCATCAAACCGTACGACCCCTGTCCCCTGAACAGGTAGTGACTGCCCAGAACCTGTCCGCACTGACCGAACAGACCCAACAGGACCAAGCACGACAAAGGCGGTACGGTCGCAGGTCATGTGGTGAGTGGCCCCTGAGTCAATGATCCAGTGGCCACTCGCCTCATGACCTGTGGTGGTCATAGTGCAACGAGCAACGGAGCACGCTGCCTCTGCTGGTCGCTCAGCAGGTGTGGTAGGACAGCGGGACAATGCACGACGATGCGACTCATCCAACCACTCTGTGCTGTCAGACTCATCCTCACCAGGCGACGCAGCCCCCCCACAAGCATGACCATGTGCAACAAACACAGATGGACAGTAAGTCTGTGGACCACTCTGCTGTGACAGCACACTCGCACCTCCCTGAGAGCGAAGTGCCAGCAGTCAACGTAGCTCTGCGATGGTCTGGTCCCTCGGGTCCGGGGTGGTGCTCCCCCCGGATGGCGGCGGGCCTGTCGCCGGTGCTGCACCTGAGGTCGCCGCGGCACGGGCTGCTGCTCCAGTGCGGATCCGCACATTGTGGGCTGCCTGAAGACCGCGGGTCATCCTCGCCCAGTCAAGCTCCTGCTGACACTCAGTGTAGCGATGAGGTCCGCCGCAATTGTGGCAGCGGACAGCCCGTTTGGTGCCACCAGATGGCTGCTGCGGTCCCTTCTTCTTTTTCCCCTTCTTCCCCTTCACCACTGCTGCAGTGGCTGTCGGAGCAACAGGGGAGGAGGCAAGAGAGGGAGAGGTGGAGCTGGTGGGGGTGAAGGCGTACGACGGTGTGGAAGGCGTAGAGGATGTCGCTCCCACTGCTCCTGCGACCATGGCGCCCTGCCGATGCGCGCGGGCTGCCTCGTCAGCCGTCGCGACCTGGATGAAGTACCGCTGCGCCCAGGGCAGTAGCTGCAGGGTGTCTGACATGGATGCGAGGACATCCTGGTCGAGGCGGAAGAAGGTGTCTATGAGCTCAGGGCGCACTCCCAGCATGATGGTGTCCAGCGCCCAGAGCTGAGAGCCGCCTCCGGTGCCCAGGCGAGTGTACAGGCGCATGGCCCGACGCCAATAATCAGCTGTCGACTCCGAGGGTCCCTGATGAAGAGAGTGGAACTCACGAAGGCGCGCGGACCGGGTCGCGTGAGTCTCAACTGCAAATACGGTCAGCGCCAGCTCCCAACCGCGGCGCGGGTCTGCGCCTGCTCCAGTCCCAGGCGCGCCCAGGAAAGGGCGGAAGTCGACCACTGTCTCCTGTGGGACCGCGTACAGCAGTCCACGCATGGCACGCGCTGCTGTAAGGGACTGGAGCGGATCAGCCGTCTGGTAATGGCTGTGGTAGTAGGGCCAGACCCCCTCCGAGTCCACCCATACCTGAAACAGCACCTCCCAACAGTCAAACCCCGCTTTGTTGTCCTAGCGAGGCGGGGAAGTCTCGAAGTCCTTAGGTCGTCGCTCCGTGCGGAGCTGGACCTCAGGTGGTGCTAGGAGCGGACGTGGGAAAGGCATGAGAGGCATCAACGCTGCTCCCCCAGCGGCACCTGAGGCCTGACGTGGGTCGACCTGCTGCTGCTGCTGCCGCTCCGGATGCTGCTGCTGCTGCTGCTGCTGCTGCTGTCCCCTCGGACTGGGCGCCGGCGTCTCAATGCGCAGGCTACTCATCTGCTCCATCAGCCGGCGAAGCGCATCCTCCCAAGTGGGAGGGGGAGCCTGATCCCACTCCTCGACAATGGACTCCCGTCTCTGCGCAGGAGAGGCAGTGGGACCAACAGACTCCTGGCCCGATGGGGTTGCCTCTCTCTCGTTTCCGGGCTGATGTCCCGGTGTCCCAGACAGAGAGACCAAGGCATCACGGATCTGCCGCAGAATCGCTGACTGCTCATCCTGGCGCTAGCGGAGAGATGACTGCTCCACTAATAGGAAGTCAATTGCCTTTGAGTGTGGGCTGCGGACCCCGCTCGTGACGGTGTCTTCCGGCTCCTTGCCCTTGGAGCTGTTTGACTCCATGCTGAGGCAGTGCAAAAGTCGTCCGAACACAGAACCGTCAGCGTTTCTTGAGGAATCGAAACGCTGGCAAAAACTGACTTTTTGTTAAAAAAAATTCACAAAGTCTGTGATGACGTCAACGTGCTCACCGCTGACGTCAGCAGGGGTCTGCTGACGTCAGCAGTGGGCTGCGGGCGTCGTTGCTGCCACTGCTGATGCTGCTGCGCTGCGCTGCTGCTGCTCTGCTGCTGCGCTGCGTTACTACGCTGCTACAGCGCTGCCGCTGCTGCGCTGCGCTGCTGCCGCTGCGCTGCCGCTGCTGCTGCGCAGTCGCGGCAGCGCTACGCTGCCGCTGCGCTGCTGCTGCTGCACTGCCGTTGCTGCTGCTGCGCTGCCGCTGCTGCTACGCTGCTGCTGCGCTGCCGCGCAGCCGCGGTAGCGCTGCGCTACTGCTACGCTGCCGCTGTTGCGCTGCGCTGCTGTTGCTGCACTGCCGCTGCTGCTGCTACGCTACTGCGCTGCCGCTGCTACTGCGCTGCTGCGCTGCCGCGCTGCTGCTACTGCTGCGCAGCAGCTGCTGCTGTGCTGCGCTGCTGCGCTGTTGCTGCAGCAGCCGTTGCTGCTGCTGCTGCTGCTGTAGCCGCTGCTGGCTGCTGCCGCAGCCGCTGCTGGCTGCTGCCGCGGCTGCTGGCTGCTGCCGCGGCTGCTGCTTCCGCTGCTGGCTGTTGCGGCTGCCACCAAGGCCGCGACTGCTGCTGTTGCGGCAGCTGCCACTGCCGCGGCTGCTGCTGCCGCAGCTGCTCCCTTTTGCCGCTGCCGCTGCTGCTTCCGCGGCTGATGTAACGGCCACGTTTGCTGCGGCCGTGGGTGGAGAGGCCGCGGCTGTGTTGACTTATGCGGCTGTCGTGGCCGTGTCCAGTGGTGCGTGGTGGTGGCCCCCCTCACAGGACCTGTTGCTGCTGCGGTGGGCTGTGCTGCTGCTGCCACTCAGGGCTGCTGCTGCTGTCGCTCACTGCTGCTGCAAACGCTGCGTCTCTGCTGCGCAGCTGTGCGAGCTCTGGCTCGCCGCTGTGATACCATGAGAAGATTCACCACAGCTTCCTAGCAATGCTGCTGCTGACGTGGCGGCACAGACTAGTCAGCTTAACGCACTAGCATGCAAGCGGGTGCGAGAACAGCAAGGATCAGGCTAGTAGAGACAAGACAAGTCTCAGAAGCTGCATTGCAGTGAATGTGCAGAGAGTTGACAAATGACAGGTCCACAGCATAAATAGCCGACGCGGCTCACAGCGGGTGGCGCACGCGGCGGCACCTGTCTGTCCTGAACCGGCCCAAAACCACTGTTATGGCCATAACTCTACGCACAGACGTCCAAACGGAGCGCCGTCTGATCCTACGGATGCAAGGCAAAAAGACGGACACAACGACTGGTCACACGCCTATGTCCGGCAGTAGCCGGAGAGTGTAAGAAAACAAACATGCAAATCAGCCTGGCAGGGCTGTCCACCGAGAAAATCCTGAATGTCTCCAAACGCAGTCCGTAGGTCGTGGCAACCCTCCGGTACACCAGGTAGGCTACCAAGCTGCCTCCAGCGGGTGGAGCACCACCTCAGGGGACTCCGTCTCCAGCTGGGTCTGCCTCAGGGATCTGCACGAGCATGGACACGGCCGAGTGGTCACAACCAACTGTACAACTGTGTATGTCTGACAGCATCACAACATTGGGTACAGTAGACATAAATTTCGGTTTCGTCACGCACAATAAAAACTACGGGCACCGCTGTCATTTCGATTCCGAGTATGGACACCGCATGCGTCTCGGTTTCGACTTTGGACACCGCAGTTGGCTCCATTTCGACTTTGAACACCGCGGATCAATCGACCGAGACCATGGACTCCGAAGCATTTATGCCCTATTGCTTAATACAAAGTATCCATGTGTCGCAAACACGGGCAATTCGACCTCGGAGCCCAGGTTTGAGGTTGGGTTGGATAAAGGGATCCATTTCAATGTTTATCCAGCCCTAGGGCCCTGCCGGCCGATCTGACCGACCAGAGGGCCTGGTCGATCAATATCGACATCCTCTGGGCCTGTCGGCAGTCTGCTGCTAGTCACACGCTCGATCTGGCAGATTCGCCGGTCTACGTTCGCCCATGACCGTCGATCAATAGTGGAAATCTTATGAACCTGGTCAAATTAAATACATAAAGCTTTCTGGAACACACATCATTTGCGATCGCAGAACAGGTGAGAAATTGCTAGGAAGCTTCCTAACCTTGCTGCTGCTGATGTGGCGACACTGTCCAGTCCGCTGGCACATTAGCAAGCAAGCAGGTGCAAGCAGAAACAAGGATCAGGCTATGGAGACGTGCAAAGTCTCATAAGCTCCAAATGCTGTGTAATGCAGAGAGAAATGACAACTGGCAAGCACACAACATTAATACATGCCACGGCACACGGCGGGTGATGCATGCGGCAGTGTCAGTTTGTCCTAAAACCGGCTCAAAACCACTGTTTTGGCTGCAACTCTGTGCACAGGCATCGAAACTCAACACCGTCTGAACCTAGAGATGCAGAATCTTGAGCCGGACGCTACAACTGGTCACACGCACAAGTCCGGTATTGATCGGTGGACAGACAATGCAAAACATGCAAATCAGGCTCAAGAGCCAGTCCACCGAGAAAACTCTAGCATCTGTAGAAAAACTGCAGAGCACCACAGCAAGCACCCTGGACGTCGTGGCAGTCGTCTGGCAGCTGCTGGTGGATGGATCCACCAACCGTCAGTGCTCCTGCGCCAACGGGGCCCGCATCACGGATCTGAGGAGCATGGACATGGCCGAGTGGTCACAGTAAGTTGAACAAATGGACGGAAACAACTCACATCACAACAACAGGTCCTCTGGATGCTTTCATTGTTCTCCTATTCGGCAAAGTGTTGAAATCATCGGATGTGTTTCTAAGAACACATCTCGGTCGTCTATAACGACCGAGATTTACCAACCTCTTCTCAATCTAGTTCAAGGTCGTCAAATGCGATTGTTGGTGAATAGCCAAGATTTACCAACCTCTTCTTTGTTTTTTGCCATGGGAACCAACCGCCTTGCCAAGACACACTAGCAACCGGCCGCTTAAACTGGCGAGAACTATTGTGAGATGTGTTGTGCTTTGTGCCGTTCCTGTACAGTTTACTGTGACCACTCGGCCGTGTCCATACTCGTGCAGATCCCTGAGGCAGGCGGCCCTGGTGACACCGGCGCGACGACAGGCGGCTGGAGATGACCGACCATTGTTCCAGAGCCCCAGATGTCACTGGGACTCTTTGCTGTGCCTTCTACGTCTTGCAGGCGCCTTTCGGCGGACTGGGCATGAGGCCCATTTGCATGCTTTTGCATTATATACTCGCTGTCAGTCGATGGATGCATGCATGTGACCAGTCGTTGCGTGCGTCTTTTGATTCTGCACGTCTAGGTTCAGACAGCATATGATTCTGACATGTGTGCGCAGAGTTACGGCCAAAACAGTGGTTTTGGGCCGGTTTGAGGACAGCTCTTGGACTGCCGCGTGCGACACCCGCCATGCGCCGCGGCAGGTATTTATGCCCTGGACCTGTCAGTTGTCATTCCTCTCTGCATTTACTAAGCTATTGAAGCTTATGAGACTTTGCGCGTCTCCCTAGCCTGATCCTTGCTGTTTCTTGCACCTGCCTGCTTGCTAGTGTGTCAGCTGACTGGACAATGTCGCCACGTCAGCAGCAGCAAGGCTAGGAAGCTTCCTAGCAATTTCTCATGGTATCAGAGCGGTGAGACAGATCTCACCGAGCTGCGCAGCAGAGACGCAGCAGAGCAGCAGCAGTGAGAGTCACCGCTGCAGCAGATCTTCTGGGACCCGTTGGAGACGGTCGACCGCCGTCAACGTGAGATCGCAGCTGCACAGACAGCAGCAGCGACACGTACCACCACGCAGAGAGGCGTGGCGGCGGCGGTGCCAGCTTCTCTTCTCCCACCGCCGCCGCAGCTGAGTAGCAGCAGCAGCGCAGCAGCCACAGCCGCAGCAGCAGCGTGACAGCAGCCGCGGCAGCAGCAGCGCAGCAGCAGCGGCGGCAGCAGCAGCGCAGCAGCCACAGCCGCAGCAGCAGCGTGACAGCAGCCGCGGCAGCAGCAGCGCAGCAGCAGCGGCGGCAGCAGCAGCGCAGCAGCCGCAGCGGTGGCGGCGGCAACAGCAGCCGCAGCGGTGGCAGCAGCACCAGCAGCCGCAGCGCAGCTGCAGCAGCAGAAGCAGCAGCGGCA